>PUQB01000991.1:0-63569 GCA_003024785.1 Selaginella tamariscina
TCGCACCTTTCTTTCTCTGTGTGGAGTCGGTGTCTCTGCAAGGCTCATCCCATTTCATTTCGTGTTTAATTAGTTACAGTGTCAAGTATTATTGCAGTGCTCAAGCAAAGCATTTGCTCAAAAGACTTAGATAATCCATTCAAAGGTTCTTGTATGCTGCGGCGAATTCAACATCTTTGTGGAAGGTAGAAATGCGGTAGCATCAACCACGCTCGTTTGGTATTTGATTTCATGCCACGAGGAACATACTGCCTCATACATGGATATGCCAACAATGGAAAGAATGAGCTTGCTTTGGAGATATTCAAGAGCATGGAGAATGAAGTCCAACCGAATGCTAGAACTTACACTTCAGTGGTTGCGGCTTGCACTAGCGTGGGTGGAAAGATCAACTTAAGCAGGTGAATGGTTGCACATTGGCAAGAATCTGCATTCAAAAAGCATCGACCCACCACTGTATCAATACATTTTTGAACATCGCTCTCATCAGGATGTATAGAAGGCTTCGGAGCCTCGCAGAGGCTGAATATGTATTTGAAGGAATGGAGGAACACGATGTAGTAGCCTGGAACTGGAATGCTTTGTTGCAGGCATACGTGGATAGTGGGAAAAGTAAGAAAGCGAGGTTGTGCTCCGGATGCAAGGACTTACGTTGCCGTGTTAGCAGCTTCCATGATGCAGGGAGGCTGTGGCTTGGGCAAGGACGATCTATACATCTCAAGGCAGTTTCAAACCGATGCTTTGATACATACGTGGGGAACATGCTCATCACTCTATGCAATGCCACAGTATGGGTGATGCGAAGAGTGTGTTCGATGGGATTGTTCAACGTGACGTGGTGTCATGGAATGCATTGTTACAAGGCTATGTGGAGAACGACCATACAACTCTTTGATCACATAGAATGCATTTTGTAAATCTGATGACTAAAGCCAATATAATTATAAATGTAAAACATTATTAACACACTTTTAATTTGAAATTATATATTATTTACTAAGCGATGATTAATAATCAAGTATTTATCATGACATTCTTGAGAGATAAAAGAATTATAAATATTATTAATATTTTATGTTGATGCACTTTCATATGTATATTTAAAACTCTTATATATATACATTATGTTATTTTTATATTCATTCACTCTTAATTAAGTAATTATTGTGAGTTTTGAATGGAATTATAATATATTAATTGTGGTGAATGTTCGTATACATTTTTATATAACTATTTAAGATTGCGGTCGCATAATAGCTAACATAATTATGTTTAATTAATTAAATGATTATCTTATGTGCAAACAACTAAAACAAACAAATTTAAGATAATGAGTTTGTTTCTTTAACAATGATTTATTTTATGAAAAAAATTCATTTTAAAACATGTTTCATATATTAATATTCAAAACAACTTAATAAAAAACGGGTTTTTATTTTTTTAATATTAAAGTTCAGTAACAACCCATTTTTGTATTTTAATTCCTTTTATGATTTGGATGTTAAAATCTAAAATCATATAATTCAAATAAATATTCAAACTAATGATAAAGAACATTCAACTTATTAATATTTTATTTCATCATGTGGTTTATATATTTATGAAAGATAATATAGAGAATAAACTTTATATATAATAAGCTTTAATAAAGTGATAATTAAATGTTAGTAATCCTTAATTAAAATATATTTTGCCAATATATTTAATATATATAACAAAGGCTCAATTGAAATATATTAAAGAATATTGAGTTATTGATTAATTTAAATATTACATTAATATATATATTAATTCTTAACATATTTAAATTATGAAAAGTTACAATATAATTATAACAACCTTTACATATTTCATAACCATTAGAAAATTTACAAAATGCGATGGAGGTTGAATATTAAAAATTTTTTTTCATTAACATATTAAATAGAATTTTTAAATAAGACATTCATTAGAATGTAAATAAATATTATAAATTTGCTTGTAAAAAAAAACTTAATTGTATTTGAGAAAATAATTTATTTTAAAAGACTCATTCCATTAACTTCCATTTTTTATAATATTGATTTAATATTTAAGATAAATATTAAAAATTTTGATTACACTTGTTTTTTTTATATAAAGTAAAAATTTGAGGACATTCAATTATTAAAAAACAAGATTTTGTATAGTGTTTTATGTATATTATTATAAAAAAGTTAAAATAAAACCCACAACGATTGAAATTAATATTTGTTATGTATTATATTGAAGTTAATAATTATATTATGAAACTATTTTATTATTACTTTAAAAAGGGTAATTGAATCTTAATGTTTTTATTATTTAAAATATTAGTAAATCATAATTTTTAATAAATACACAAGGAAATGATGTATTGTTCAAAAGTGAAGATTAATGCATGTTTGAAATGTGGTAAACTTAATTTATATTTAAGAGTTTTATAAAACAATATAAAGTAAGTTTAAAAGTAAACAAAAAATTATTATGAAATTATTTAAGATGTTTTTATGTAAAAAAATACAATAATATTTAATAACATCAAAACTTTTAAAGTGTAATAAGAAAACGTTATTATTATATACAAAAGATTTATTATAAATAAAAATTGAATATATTATGTGTATTGAGAGAGGTACATTATGTGATTTGTAAAATGAGGATTATATAACACATTTTTTTTTTTAAATGTATAGCTTATAAACAGTGATTAAATCCGTAATCAACAAATGCTATAGAAATGTTTAATTACTAATTTAATTATTAATTATTAATTATTAATCTAATTTAATTACTAATCCATATCATTTTTTTACTACAGCATATATAACTGCTTATAAACATAAATGATAAAAATTTATAAAACTTTTAAAGTGTGAAATGAAATTATATTAAGGATAAAATCATATATAATATTTAATATTTAAATTATTGTTGAGTGTGAATTTTTTTTTTTCATTTGATGAGCAAGTTTACTATACTAAATAATAAACTCTATCATTATTATTATTATTATCGTTATCTTAGGACAATTAAAAGATATATTAATAGGTATTAATGTTGAAACTATGTAATATAAATTACATGGTTAATGATTATCAAACACTTTCTTAGTGTCACCATTAGAAATATATAAAATAAAGATCTTTTTTTTATCAAATAAATAAAATAAGATTTAAAAATTAAATACATAAATTCAAATGGTTTGTTAATTTGTTAGCAAGTGTAACTCCTACATTATTATTTATTTTATCATAATAATATTACATAATTTCTACCTAATATATAAGTATTTTATTATGTCTTTATTATTAAGTGTGGTAATAATACTATTAAGATATAAATTATTATACGTGTTTTCAATAAGTTTTCAAAAGAGATTGCCCTGGCCCGTTGGCTCTATATTTATAAATTTCTCACACACACACACACACACACACACACACACATATATATCACACTGAATATGCTACATTTATAAACTATATAAATTAAAGATAATGTTAAAACCCAAGTCATAACATTGAGAAGAGAGAGGGAACACCTACTTTCACTAAAGAAACATTTACTCCAATATTCAGTAGTCATATACTGGACCTCTGGTATGCTTTGGTGAGTCCTTCAATGCCTATAAAAGAAACGTTAATATTACTATCAAATTAATGTTAAACTACTAATTAATATATTAGTTAAAAAATTAGTATTAATATTTAAACTACTGAATATTAGTTTAAAAAAAGTTAAATATTAACTGTATAACATACCCCACGGATGAGTCGATCAAATGCATCCTGACCGTTCTCGGCAATGTACTTTGATGCCAAACTTTTAGATTCCGGGCTAAGATTCTGGGAAGATACCCCAGTCGTACGGCCAGTGCTGCTAATGAGCTGGTTTTTAAGGGGATGGTGCCGTACATAGTGATCGTACACGTAGGCTGCCCCTTTAAACTGTGGTAGAACCAGCCAGCACGCCGCAACCAGCTTCAGTGTTGGCCATATTGGTATCCTATTTAAATATAAATATAATAAAAATTAAAAATATCATTTATAAATTAATAATAATATATTTTATTTATTTACCAGGCCAGGGCACTTCCGATAGCAAGCTCAGTGAGTGTGACAAAGGAGTAGAGGACCCAGTAAGTAAGCCACTGAACGTCATCTTCCTTATTGGGGCTTTCAATAGCCACAACAGAGGCATACCTGAACGGGAGAAATAATAAATAAATTAAATAATAAATAAATAATAAAAAATCGCAAACTACCCATTTAAAGAGCAGCCAAAAGGGTATCCAAAAACAATACATTTATTAAAAAAATAACAAACTTACAGTGGATAAACAAGCATTGCTGCAGGCCTGCAATGAGAAATCAATAAATAAGCACTTAGAATGTAGAATTCGATTTAATACAATAAGAATAGAGAGATTTATTACCCAGCGAATGCGTGCAGCTGCAAGATGAAGTTCCAGAAAGCACCCATTCGTATAGATTAAATCCAAGATGAACAAATGTATGGAACAATAATGCAGGTTTTTTTTTAGCTCTATAGGCTACAATGCTTTTCTTATATGAGGGCTACTTTTGATATTGATTTGACTGGTTAATTAATTATGTTTATTTCACATTGGGTGTCGCATTCATTTGGAGCTCATGCTCTATATAAATGTGATGGATTTAAATTTAAGGGTCCAGATTTATACACGTCGACACGGAGATTCTTCGTATATTCTTATTTAAACACTCAGATTTTAAGATTTTTTTCTTTTTTTAATTTAAAGAAGAAATCCTAATATTTTTATGAATTTATAACGGCTTAAGTCTATTTAAAAAAAAATTATACATCTAATTTATAAACCTGTTATCAAACACCCAATTGCTTATTTAGTTGCTTATTTAGATTATACATTACTAACTTTTTAAATTGTTTCATAGAAAAATAAGTAATTGTTAAATAAATATAAACAAAATGTAATCTAACTATTATTTATTTATATTTATGTTATTTTTCTACAATTTCTATTAATTATAAAAGTTATTAATTAAATAATGTTAAATTTAGACATGTTCATACAGTTGACCAATGTACATAATGTGGATATAAATATCAAATGATATTACATATATATATATATATATATATATAGCGAGAGAGAGAGAGAGAGAATAATGTCTGAATTAAATCGAATTACAAGTTGTTATATTAATAATGACATTTATATAAGTAAAGGTAGAGCGTTAAACAAATATAATATTAAACCAGATTAAACAATTTAGGGTTTTGGGCAGAGGATGCTTATGCGGACAGTGCAAGCGTGGGTATGGCGGCATTCGAGCTTCAAACAATGGCGCCTTCTGTCATCGTCATCTTCTTCTCCATTGATTGGTATGCACACACGCGCACGCTAGCACGCGTATGCCACATTCTTATAAATTAATATCATAAAATGTAGAATAAAATTCGAACTTGACACACACACACACACATATATATATATATATATATAATATAATATATATATATATATATATATATATATATATGTATGTATAGAGAGAGAAGGGGGGGGGGTAATGCTGTTTTTCAATTTGCAGATAAGCACACTCCAATTCCAGAAGACTTGTTACGAATTCTGGAGAAGAGAATGTCTTCTATTGAAGATAGGCATGGGCAACTCTCCAAAGCACTTCTACAGGTGTGTGTGTGTGTGTGTGTGAATTAATCTAAATGAAAATCTGGTTCCAGCCCGAGATTGCCTCGGATGAGCTTATCAAAATTAACAAGGAGCTCAAAAGGCTGGACTACTCTTTGGATCAGATAAGAAGCCTGAGAGCTAAAGAGAATGTGCGGATGTGTTCACACACACAACACACACAATATCGTATATTATGATATATGACCATAGTATGTGCTATATCAAGTGTATAAACATATACTGTGAATATAATGGTATATAGATATAATATGTATGTATATAACAAAAAAGTAGGAGAGCTTAAGTTTTGTGAGGAGAGAGTGTTATAGTGAATATCTAAATATAATGTTCACCAGTTTCGTGTCTTTATAAGTTTCTATATTGCATACATATAATGTACGTGTGTGTAGTGTAAGAGTGATATTTAGAGTATGTATCAACGCATAGTCTTAGATATGATGCATATATATGCACGCATGCATACACATACAAGATAGGCATTATATATATTTGTACATGAAACATATGTTTCTCGTTCAGGAAGTGGAGGGCTTAAAAGGTTTACTTAGAGATCCCTCAGAAGATGAAGACATGCGTAAGCTGGCTTTAGTGGAACTACAATCTGCAACTAAACAAGTAAACTGATTTAATGCCTATTATTAATACTATCTTTGTTAAATAATCATTGGTATTTGAATGTTTGAAGGTAGCAGAAGCTCAGCATGATGTTCTTCTACAATTGCTTCCAAAAGACGATGCAGACAGCAGAGGATGTATTATTGAGGTCAGAGCAGGTATGGATAAATAATACGACATGTATGCTAATTTATTGTTGCATCATGTAGTGTGTCGCCATCTAAAACCACACACACAGACACACGTGTATATGAATGCATGTGATAATGGCTTTTGTATTTTTTTCTATATAAGTGTTTCTTCCGTAGTTTATTTTTTTTTGGTTTCTCTTAATGCAGGAGCTGGTGGTGACGAAGCGTCTTTATTTGCATGCGATTTATTTAAAATGTGATCTCTCTCTCTCTCTCTCACACACACACACACGCACCGTGATATCTCTTCCAGGTATGAACGATATGCTGGAGTAAACTCCTGGAGTTTCGAAGTTATGAGTATTACATTGACTGAAACGCGAGGTTACAAGGTGTGTGTGTGTGTGTGTGTGTGTAAAGCTAACATTGCATGCTATATAAAATCATTGATAAAGGATACTAGTTTAGCATTTACTCATGATTTTGGTATTGTATTAATTGTCAGGAGGCGAGTGCTATGATATCCGGCGATGGTGTTTATGGCAAATTAAAGTTTGAGAGTGGTGTTCATCGTGTTCAGGTAAAATAAACATAAAATATTAATTGTATGTAGAAATATGTAATACGCTAATTCATGTGTTTGTTGTGTCTATATAAACACACACACACACACACTCATAACGGTATGTAAGTTATGAAATAAAATTTCTTTGTTTTACAGCGTGTTCCTGTTACGGAGAGGCGGGTCGTATACACACTAGTACTGCTTCCGTTGCGGTTCTTCCTGAAGCGAATGAGGTCTCCACCAGGTTTACACACACACACAGAGACACCTATATATACATAGATGTATAGATATACACTGTCAAGTGACCAAATTCCATTTCTTTACCGTATATGCTGTGGTTACAGGTTGATGTACAAATACGGAACGAGGAGTTGAAAAATAGACACGTATAGATCTGGTGGAGCAGGTGGACAGCACGTAAATACGACCAATAGTGCAGTCCGTATAACACATGTACCAACGGGTATAGTTGTTGCTATTCAAGATGAACGCTCCCAGCACAAGGTGAACTATTCATATTATCTCCAATATAGTTACCGTATGCATATATTTCAACGTTTTTTTATCTTTTATATTATTTATTTATTGTTTTTATTTCTGTGGGAAAAAAATAGAACAAAGCCAAAGCTCTTAGCATTTTATGCTCTAGGCTTTATGAGCTGGAGAGGTCTCGAGCTGCTGCAAATCGTTCTGAGATACGTCAGGATCAGGTACATACACAGTTTCAGCTAGAGAGAGAGAGAGAGAGAGAGAGAGATGTGTTTCTACAGACTCACAGGCGTATACATACACAATGCTTGTATATATAGTATGACATAATGTTAGATATATGCAAGCAGATAGGCACAGGGGACAGATCAGAACGGATTCGAACCTACAACTTCCCACAAGGACGTGTAACTGACCACCGTGTAGGAGTAACACAGCATTCTATCGAGCAAATCATGGAAGGGAACGGGCTTGACATCTTCATTGATGCACTTAAAATGCAGCAAGAGGCAGATGCTTTGGCTTCCTTAAAATCTGGCAAACTTTAAATCTTTCAATAATTGTAATTCAGTATTGTTTAAAAGACAAAGCGACCCTTCATAATGCCACGTCAGCCATGAGGACGTGGCACATTAAACGGTTCCGATGGCGAATAGACAGATGACGTGGATTAACGAAGGGCAACGATGTTTCCCGCCTTATATGATTTGAACTTACAGAGCTGCTACGGAACCTAACCACATTTTTTGTATTTTTAATCCAATAACTGTAGCTAACGTGTGATCCTTTTGTGTTATTGGCAGATGTTAAGGAATATTCTGTAGAGAGAAACCGTAGCCGCCGGATTGAGCAGCATGGGAGGGTTCCGATTCCGTAGCCCTAGTCCTGTTCGTGACTCTAGCATAAGAAGAGCGTACGTATATATATGTATATGATAATGTTTTATATGCTCATATTGGTATTTGTAGAATAAATGCTGCAAGAGCATACACAGGAGAGCATCATATGCCACCACCCCGGAAATGGCCACCTATAACTATGTTACCCAGCCGGGTATATCACGAGACGCAAAATCCCGCGTGGTCCCGGACGGGAATGCCGTATATCCTTATACCACCTTCGGCATTTCCACTGCAGCATACAATACCTGGTTACATGTCGGATATCACACTGCCTAGTGAAGAACCGGAGACGGTGCCCTCGCCGAAGTATAACATACTGGATCGTTTGCTAAGACGGGCTCAAGCACCGGTTATACCAATGCCAGATGCTAGGAAAGGAATCGATCCTTTGACCTATATGCAGCAAGTAGCACCGGTTGCTGCTGCTCCGTCTGTTTCCTCTGGCAGTGGCCGAGTGAGTTTCAGTGATCTTTTCAATGATATTGGTGATGAAGAGATTACAAGTGGCAATGCAGAGATCGATCTCCCAAGTGGCGATGCAGAGATCGATCTCCCAAGTGGCGATGAGAGTGAGAGATTGAAGCGACGAGGGAACAAGGAAGAGCGTGGTCGAAGAAAGAAATCGAAGCGGCGACGGGAGAGGTCTCCCTCCCCACGGAGATCTCCCAAAAGATCTCGAAGGTCTGCTCATAAGTCCCATAGGAACTAACAATGTTGTTTTTGATTTTATAAGGTTTATAAATAAATATCTATTTATTCTTAAGGAATCTTTATATTTTGACTATTTATAAATACAAAGATAGATGAGGAAAACAATAAATAAATTTGAATATATATACATCCACTTGGTATAAAATGACATGGCATTATAAATATTATTGATATATTATGATAGATATAAGAATCGTTTATATTAACCATTAAAAAATATCCTTATACTATCATTAATCCTTAATGACTTTATAGTAATATTAGATCAAATATATTTTTATTATCATTAATGCTTAATGCGGTATGCCTATGGTTTTCTTGACTTAATATTGTTGATAAATTTATGTATAAGGTTTTAAGATAAATATTGATATAGTTTTAAGAAAATTTAATTTTATTATATATAAATAACTCATTAAGTTTAAAATAATAATTAAGTTATTAAGAATAATAATTAATTTAAGAATAAATTCAACAAGTTAAGAGGTTAAAACTTCAGCTTAAGTATATAACAATTCATTACTTAGAAATAAATTCACTAAGTTAAAAATAATAATTAAATTAAAACTTTAATTTAAAGATAAACTCACAAGTTTGAAATTTAATTTAACAATAAATTTATTACATTAAGAATAATAATTAGATTAAAATTTTAAATTAAGAAAAAATTTATCAAATTAAAATAATAATTAAATTAAAAATCCACTAAGTAAGAAATTAATATTAAATAATTAAGCAAATAATAGGCATGTGTACTAGTTAATTTTAACATATTTATGCATATGAACATGAAAACATTAAAAATTAAGTGTTTTATTTTCTAATTTGCTAGGTTCATTAATGATTTAAATTATTTAAACTCTCAATACTTCAAATAATAAGATTATACTTATATAATTTATGTTTTAAATTGACATCCTATGTTAAAATTAAGATGAATATACAGATTAAAACATTTGTTAATAAATGTGTCATTTTTAACCTTAAACAAGATGTAAACATATTTAAATGACCATTGAAAAATCTTAAGTGTAAATAAATAATAACATTGATTAAGATTATGATAATGTGATTCTAATAAAATACAATATGTAATAAAGATAAATTTTAATATAAACATTTAACATAAAATTATATATGTACAATGCTTAACTTTCACAATAAAATAAATTATATTTTATGTATAAATCAATAAAAACTAAATAGTTAGATAAATGTTATATTATTTATAATATATTGATCTAAATAATTATATTTAAAAGACTTCATTATGTTTAGATTTTTGAACCTATAACAATTGATTATATAATATTATAAATAACAAGTGCTAATAAATGCCAGATATGTTTTATTGGTTGTGTTTTGGAGTTAAATCCCATGAATTACAAATTAATGGTATAATTTATTAAAATATATTTAAATTTTGAAGTGTGGGACTTTAAATATGTGAGCAGAAGAACATTAATCACACACACGTAGAGATACAAACTCTGTAAACTGTCATGCTTAATAGAGTGAAAAGTACTCATATATATAGAGAGAGAGAGACACACACATATACATATATGCATTGATACACACACACACACACACACACACACATATATATATATTACAAAGGATATTTTTTATTGTATTATGTGCATTCAAATCTTGCTATTAAGAATTGAAGAACCTTTAGATGCCCAAGTCGCAATGAGTGGTGTGCAATAGCAAACGGACCGGGTACGAATATGCCTTCACCCTGGGCAACAGCACGCAAGGCATTTAGAGGTCTCTCTTCATCACCCTTAGAACACATCTGGTATACTTTCAATCCTGTTGCCTTTTGTACCCCGCTGTAATCTGCTTTTGCGAGTGCCCTCTGTATATCTTCACGGCTATGCCACCGTGCATCTACACAAAATGTTCATATTAATGTGTACACATACACTCATATGTAGGTGTGTAGGTGTGTGTGTGCGCGTGAGAGAGAGAGAGAGAGAGTGCATTTTCTTTTAATTTAGAAACTCAAGAATGATTACGGGACACGACATGAAGAAAAAGCAAGTGTATCATATACATGACCGTGAATATATCCATCAACACACACACACACACACATATATATATATATATGAACATGGTATTTTATCGAAACGACACGTACCTTCGAGCTCCTTTTTATCAACCTGAACATCGAAAGTCTTTGCAACAGCAAAAAATCCCACCATAAGCTGACATGACATATTACTGGGCCCAACTGCCAGACAATAGATTGATTATCGACTAAAGGAACAACTATATGTGTGTATCGAAGATAGAATGTTCGTGTGTGCGTGCGTGCGTGTGCGTGCGCGCGCGCGCGTGTGTGTGTGAGAGAGAGAGAGAGAGAGTACCTGGCCAGGGTTGTGAGCTATGTAAATGACGTCACCAACCTCCACATTTGTTTCTTCTTTAGTTTCCCGCCTTACTGCCTCCTCCAAACTCTCTCCAGGCTACAAAACAGCTAGAACTTATCATCATAACTCTCTCTCTCTCTCTCTCTCACACACACACACACACACACACACACACACACGATAGTAACATACATAACACCTACAATATCATGTATAAGATGAAATATCACATTATACCTCGATGAATCCGGCAAGACAGCTCCACATTTGTGGAACAAACTTTGGTTGATGAGCTAGCAATGCTCTGTCTCTCTCTTTATCAATAACCAGCATAATTACAACCTGGCACATAACAGCGTAACTCCATTATAAAACAGAAAATATAGTCAATATATACATATACATATACACATACATCATACACACTCACACACATGTATATATGTACGTATGTATGCATGTGTGTGTATACATACACGTACATACAAACAGAGGCATACCGGATCAATTCGAGGTAAAACTTGAACTGGCAAACAGAGCTTGAGCACTTCCGTCTCTGACCCGCATCACAAGGATTGGTGGCTGTTCCACAACGACCACAATACTTGACGTGACAGTGCCATTCTAACAGTGCCCTTGCCTAGAAAGAAACATAAGAAACTATATACAAACGTGTATACATAGACTCACACACATGTCCCGCAATGGAGAGCTCTCCCATAATCTGATCATTAGCCCAATCCGCAGCAACCATGAGCGTTCGAAGATCGACAAAGGAGTGAAACTCACCGAAACCCTGCGCAATGCTGCGTGCAACTGTTACGTCCCTTGATACCGGAGACGCATCAACAGCACAGTAACAGAGTCCCTCTTTCTCGCCAAGATACACCAGATTCTTGCGAATTTCTTCGGAATTCGTGCCCACTTCTTGAGAATTCAAGAATTTCTGGACATCTACAAAGGATTGCCAAGCAAGGCGCCATATACCTGATTCAAATGCGGCCACAAGCGGCTTCCCATTGCACAGGGGAAGGATTTGCAGCGATGGAGAGCTGTCCTGTACCAGTGAATTGAGAAGGTCGCCCGCGATTCCACCGCTCTGCTTGCCAGGAATCACCGGATTGCCCGAGAATGCGTAGGACGCCATGGCCCATAAACTGAGAACCCTAGAACAAGATTTAGGGTTCTTCTTCCTCTGAACTATGTAGCGAAACATGACTATCTGTGTTTTTCAAATTTACAATTTAAATTACAAGAATATTCAATATATTCTTATCCTGGCAAGTGGCCACAGAGGAGCCACGCCTAGGGTTTAAGTGTTCTTCGGACACAAATGCACGTCGGCCTGTAATCCGGCTATGGGGTCCGATCAAGATCTCCGGTTTGCAACTGGGAGTCCGAGTTGCAGTCCGAAGCTCCGCAATGTCCCGGCACATGAATCGGTCGGACACGTTCGGAGTCCGAGATACAATACGGAAGGTGAATCGCATCAAAATCTCGGTTTTCCGCAGAATGCAGGGAGTCCGAGGTCCAGTCCGACCGAACAGGAACCGGTGTATCAAAATGCTGGATTTTTGCAACATGTGCCAAGTCCGAGGTCCCGGCTTCGGACAGGATCGGCTTTCAAGCCGGATAGGTCTCCGATATTGCGGACAAGAGCTTTGGATGGCAATACGAAACAGATTGTGTTAGGTGCTTTGTCTTTTACATGTAAGACTGGTGTCCTCTTGCTCTCTAGGATGTTCTTGGATCGTGCGTGGCTTGCTTTGCAAATCGCTAGTCTATGTCGCTTGTTTCTCAATCTCTTTGGTTCAAAGGTATGTTATGTGTGTGTGTGTGTGGTTGAACACATATTTTACCAACACAAAGAATACAATACCTGTATGTGGTTTTTGCATGACGATTAAAAATAAAAATTAATTAACATTTTTAATGTTTAATGTCTTAATAAGTCTATATATTATAAATGCATGTACAATTCTTATTTCTATATGCCTGCATCATTATTTTGTGTGTGTATGTGTGTTCATTAATAATCGTATATAAAAGATTTTATGCAGATATATGTGTATAGTTTAACGTAAGTTTATAGTACGCATAATACACACACAAGCACAACTATGCGGTTTCATAAAGTACTTAAGATACGAAACTGGAAAGAATGATATCATGTATCATTTGCACTCTCTCTCTCTCTCCCTCCCTCCCTCCCTCCCTCCCTCTCTCTCACTCTCTCTCTCTCTCACACACACACACACGTCCCATATAAGAGTAAATATGATTAAAATTTTATATGTTAGCTTTAATATTATGTCAATTATTATATGTAAATATATAGTATAAATTGATGCATGTTGATATAATGAATTATAATTGGTGTTTGTAATTCTGCAGTTGCATCCTGCTGCGGAAGCAGCATTTCAACCGTGGTCGGTTCCTGTGGCAACACTTACGCTTGCAAGACCGTTAGTTCAATGGACTTTGCCTGACTTTTTTCGCACTGCGAGGTTTTGGAAGCGTTTAATCCCTATTTATACAAGGTATATTAATATTAACGCTACAAACATGTGTGCGTGTGCGTGTTCTAGGTTGTGTCTAAATTTGAGTGATAGGAACTGCTTTGGGGAAGATATATGATCACGAAGGTGAATGCAAGGAAAAGGAGCAGAGAAGAGCGAGACAAGCTATGGGCTATAAGACATGAATGGGGTGGTGAAAGGGTCCATCAACTTGTGCTGGATATGAGTGGGTTTTATGTTAAGTCGGCTCAAATTCTCGCTTCTAAAGCTGTAAGTAATAAATAATATTCATTTTGTATGAAACTTAACGATGTATAATTATGATACGATTAGAACTAAACTTTAAAGTGCAGGATTTTGTTCCAGAGGCATGGAGAAAATGGCTCTCTAAGCATCTTGACGATGCCCCGCCAAGGCCATTCGCGGGGATTAAGAAAATAATTGAAAAAGAGCTGGGAATATGCCATGGCAAAAGTGGTATTCTTCCTTTGGACACAGTCTTCTCTAATGTAGAGCATGAAGCAATTGCTGCTGCATCCATTGCTCAGGTATGAAATCTTGATGGGTTACCATATTCAAACTTATAGGTGTGTGTGTGTGATGTTAAGCGGGTTTATGTTTCATAAAATGCACAGACTGAGAAATATATTGATATATGTGTATGTGTAATATAATTTGTTTATGAAGGTTCATGGCGTACTCTTATTGATGGAACAGCTGTTGTGATCAAAGTGCAGCACCTTGGTATGGACAAGACAATGCATTCTGATCTTAGGAATCTTGCAAGGGTATGTTATCTTTTTCTATATATACAAACATATACATACTTATTTTTATACATAATATATTTGTTAATATGCATTTGTCTTCTTTCTTTTGCAGGTGGCTCGTTTTCTTAAAGGGCAGCTTCCCGTGGATCTCACACCGGTACCGTTTTTTATATAGATTTTAACCCTCCCTCCCTCGCTGTCTCTGCTCTCTCTCTTGCTCTCTCTCCCTCCCTCTCTCTCCCTCTGTGTGTGTGTGTGTAAATTAATTATTTTATAACAGATTGTGAAGGAGATCCAGGAGACAATACCACTGGAGTTCAACTTTGAAAGAGAAGTTTGGTTTATGGTAGGCTCGGGTTAAATATAGTGTATAAACGGAATTTATAGAGCATAGTTTTATTTTAAGAAATTCATTTAATTTTCTCTTCTCTGGCAGACGCATATCAGGAATAATCTAAGCTTACATGGTTTCACAAGTATAGTCTGCCCTTCTCCAATAACCAACTTGTGCACTCCACGCATGATAGTCATGGAGGCAAGTAAAATATTTAATCACGCACACGCACGCACACACGGAGACTTATATATATATAACACGTGTATCTAACAATTCTCTTGCTTGATACAGAGAATATGTGGAATTCCTTTCACCCATATTCTTCATCGTAATGCAAAGGAGTCCTTCAACTCCAGGTATGCAAATCAACTCCTGTCATTTAGAAGAATATTTAATTAATAATACTATGATTACAGACTACCGGAAGTGAGGAATGTGGTAAAACACCTTATTCATGCATATGGTCAGGTATGTATTGTTATGGAAATGCTAGCTTTATTTACATTGTTATTCAGATGTTTTTAGCCGACGGTGTCTTCCATGCGGATCCTCATGCAGGGAATTTGCTGCTTTTATCGGATGGTCGGCTTGGGCTTGTCGATTTTGGCCAAGTAAGATTTGTATTACGTAATGATATTATTATCACTTTAGTTGAACCAGCACATCTCTCTCTCTACACACACACACACACACACACATGTATGTATATATAATATATATACTCATGCAGAGCAAAGTGCTTAGCCAAGGTGCAAGAGATCAATTTGCGAGAATGGTGGTATCACTGGCAGACGGAGATGACAAAGAAACAGCTCGCACACTGTACGAAATGGGAATAGAATTTGGTACGGAACAAGGTGAACACGTGCCCGTCCCAGTGCTTGCAATGATGGCACGTATGCTGTTCGATACGTGCTATGTTGAGGAAGCTACAGTATCTCCCATGGCTGAGAATTCTATCCTCCGTAAGGTGCCTATGAAGTCCTTCAACCAGGAGCTTTGGCTGGTAAATATAAGTACATAATAAAATTTTATATATTCCAAATATGTATTATACATTTATATACACATAACACCCAGGACTCTCTCACACACACGCACGTACACATGTATATGTTCGTGTACCACATTGTATGTGTGTATGATAGTCATATAATGGGTAGTGTATATTTATTTTAAACAATTTGATAGGTGGTGAGGACGATTCTGATATTGCGGGGCTTGCTTTTTTCGTTGGAAATGGATGTGTCTGCGGTGCAGATTTGGAAACCTTATGCTCTGTCTTGCCGTTAAAAACATGTATTTTACATATTATATAATGTAAGATGAAATTATGTTAAAATAATTAAGATTAGGGTTAAAAATTTTAATAAATTAGGTTTAAGGTTAGGTTTTTACGGATATAACCCTAATGTTTTAGGGTTAATTGAGAATTGAGGTGCTGTCCGGACCGATGAAGAAGCAAGTAGAATCCCGGCTATGGTGTGTATTGGTCCAATACATCCAATATAGACAAGGCATCTATAATGTATTCCACAGGGATTAATGCTCGTGATCTCCGCATCTTAGACCCCTTAATCTCCTACCCTTCTACAATCCTTGGCCGCGAACAAGCGATTGTTCTTAACCTTGAGGTCTCTCTCTACACACACACACGCACGCATACAAGTAATCTAACCTTGTCTTGCAGCTTATCAAAGCTATCATCACAGCTAAGGAGGTACTTAACTGAGTGTTTTTCCCTTATACATGCTGTTAAGGTGTTTCTAAGAGATCCCACCGTAGTGCCTGTTATTGAAGAGCTTACCAGGAGATTGAAGCTTCATGTGGCTGAAGGTATCCATATATATGTATAAGAATATGCAGTCGTAGTGTTTGTGTATAATGTATATCTATATGCAGTCACTACATTGGAAGTGGTACTAGAAGCCATTTGCAGCTTTCTGATGCACAGGCAACGGAGACAGAAAAATCTGTGTACCCTGCTCTGGAAACTCTCATGTCAAAGGTTTGTTTAAGTAACTCACACACATGATATTATACTGGATACTATTTGAATATAGATCAGTAGCCACAATTTGGACTGTGTTAAGAAATTGAAAGGTGGATTAGCCAAGCTTATTGCTCGAGTTGACAAGGTACATTGCGTAGTGTGTGTGTGTGTGTGTTATTGGTTGTTTTGAAGGTGAAGGAAGAGCTAGAGCAACTTTTGGACGACGAGGATGACATGGCTGAGTTATTTCTGACTAGAAAGGTTTCTGCTAATCTAGCTAACACTAGTAAAACGGTAACCCTTGACATAGAAGAAGTTGAAAACTTCTGGAGGTATTTGTGAATATTTATAATTGTGTATATATGATTTTATTTCTTTCTTGTAAACCACTTGACGTTTTATTTGATTTTATTAACTATATGGAATGTTTCAGTGTCACTATATTACGTTAAACAGGCTTAACAGAGTGAGTTAATCTTCTTTCTTATATACTGTTTTGTATAATATTGTAGTAATGCAGCTTAATCAACATATAGATCACATGGAGAAATACATCAATATTCAGGTTTATATTCTTCTACTCCATCTTTTGTTTCATATTGGGTAGTTTTCACAGCTTGACACAAAGAGAAACAAATTGATCCGGGTTAGTCCCTCTCCACACACACACACGTTTTTATTAATATTAAATTAGTATAATAATTATTTATTATGTGATTTTCTTAATTTATTTTACATATTAATATTTAATTAATTATATATGGCTAATTTTTTATTACTTCAGTGCATAATTTTATTCTTAACATACGTATAATCCATGTGTGTGTGTGTGTGTGTCAATGCATAAAATAGCCATCAAACTTGAAGTATATTTTTGTGAACTATACGACGGACCAAAAACAGTTATTGTATACATTCATATCTAATACGACGTCAAGAGTTTATTTTTATAAGGTTTAAAAATAAATATTAACATATAATAAAATATTATATCATTAAAAAGTTAATAAAAACATTTAAAATTAGGGCAAAAAGAAACAATTAAATTTATCATAACATTATTATTTAATGCCAATAAATTTATGTTTGAAAATGTTTTTAAATTATAATTATAATATCAAAAGTATAGTTATAAATTTAATTTTAAAATTACCAACATGATTTTAAGATGATGTAATATAATTATATATAGTTTTTAAAATTAAATTATGTAACATATGATTTAATATGTGTGTGTGTGTGTGTTTGAAATTTAAAATTACATATAAAAATAATTATAAAATAAAATCAAATATATTGATAGATTTGATAAAAAAAAAGTATGTTTGTTATACTAAGTTAATATAGAAAAAGAAAATCACATATTTAATTAAGTACTTTAAAAACCTTATTTGTTTATTAATTATTTTTTGTAATAAAAATAATAATAATAAAATCTTTTGTCGTTAGTTACAAGCATTAGTTTTTCCCTTGGTTAAAATGAATACAAGCATTAGTTTTTCCCTTGGTTAAAATTGATTTTCTAGTGGTATGTATATGCTTTGTGTGTGTGTGTGTACACTTTGTATCATGAATATATACTTTGTGTTCGTATGTTTTATGTCAATATTTAATATTTAAATTTAGAAAAAGAAAGAAAATAATATTAATTAAAAGTTAAAATATGCTAAAGAACATACCACACTTTATGTTAGGATAAATTCATCATTAATGTACTATTAAAGTATATTTTATAAAAACACATAATTTGTGTATAACATGGTTTAATTACACCCAGTGCATATGCCAATATCTAATTAGTTTATTTCATATTATAATTGTTTTAAAATAAATAAAAAGTGAAAAGAAAGTCTCAAAAAAAAACTCTAGTGATATTTTATATTAAAAATTATAAAGCCCAAAATTATTAAAAAAATATAACACATTATAACCACTCGTTTATGAGCATTAGGAGTCCATTTTATATCAAAGGTCCACTCACTCTCCCTCCATATGAGATCGTCATACTTTGAGTTTGAGCTTGTAACAAACACAGAGTGTCTAGGAGATTGAATTTTCTGCAGTTGTAATTTAAAATCTTCATCGTCAAATCCAATTACTTTCACTGTACAACTGAGCTTATCAAGCATTTTTTCACAACATTAATTAGATCATTTTTTATCTTTGTGTCTACACCTACACTATATAGTGCCTCAATCTCAATGTAAATAGGCCTAGAACACTTCATAAGAGCAGCATAA
Source organism: Selaginella tamariscina (assembly GCA_003024785.1). Classification (NCBI taxonomy): domain Eukaryota; kingdom Viridiplantae; phylum Streptophyta; class Lycopodiopsida; order Selaginellales; family Selaginellaceae; genus Selaginella; species Selaginella tamariscina. The sequence continues at coordinate 19,373 of PUQB01000991.1, forward strand.
AGATTGCTTAGAAAATCCTTAACCAAGTTAATTCCTACGTCCAATGGTGTTCTAACTATTAAAGTTTTCAAATTTTCAGTTTGTGATAGTAGTGCCATCAAATCAGAAACACTCCAGGGCTTGTCTTTGTAAGGCTCAATCACAACTTCAAGAACATCTTTCCATGGCAAGGATAAAATGAGTTGCGAGGACCAATTGGAAACCCATAGTTGCTTCACCTTATGGATATCACACTTACATATTTCCACCTTTGCTAATCTTAACTCATACTTGACATTGCAACATTTTTAAGTTCCAAATCTTTGACTCCTTTGATATATATTCTCTTAATAAATTCATATGTAACACCAACACCAACGGAGATTGGATATCGAAGTTGTCACATGTCAACCTTAAAGTATGTAGATTTGGACATTTCAAAAGTAGATTTGAAATTTCTACTCTATCCATGTTGCCAATCTAATCATATGTAATTCTTCGGTTTGATTCAAATTAGACAAACCATGTTCAAACCTCAAAATATTTCTAAGGAAGATGACTTTTAATCTGTTACAATTTTTAATAGATGCAAATTTAACATATTCAATGTCAAGATCATACAGCTCCATACAACCCTCGATGTGCACTGCATTACACCTTGCTATACATAATTTATTCAGTGTAGACACATCACAAACAAGCTTGTGTCAGTATAAAATATCCAGTTAACAGAGAACGATGTCAAATAAGGACAAGTCTTAAGAATTCTCTCTATCATATCAGAAGAAATATTTATCCACAAACTCACAAATCCGTAAGTTCCTTAAACTTGCTTGTATCTTAATTTCTGAACATCGAAGTTGCAGTACATGTAACTTGTCTGTGTCGATTTCTATATTGATACACTCTGCATTAGAATTAATGACCAGTTTCTCTAGGTTTATGCAAGATTTCAAAAGGGAATTTAAATCTTCCGAGGTGATATTAATCTGGCTTTTGAAAATAAGTTCTTTTAATCCATGTAAACACACCTCATTAGGAGCTTCCACAGTTATTACTTTGAATTCTTTTCCTTTTATAACAAGGGATGCTAACTTTGGGAACTTAGCAACCTTGTACCAGACTTCCTTGTCGATGTCCTTGAGTAACTCGATAATTTTAAATAAGAAATGCTCATGTGCATAATTTTTCCCATCTTTTGCAAGTCGTTATTGAATTTAAACATCCAAGTTTACTCAATACTTCTTGTATTATATCATTTGGCACCGTGTCAAACAAACCAAGATCGTGCACCACTTTTATAAAAATACTTCTTATAGGTTTAGGATTTGGAAAACATCTTGAACATAAATACTTCCTTAAAGGTATTAGGGCTTTGAAAAGGTCAATAATATGTTTAAAATATATTTAAAAAGGTAACAGTTTGAACTAATAAATTTTTTTGATTGACACAGGTTAATGGTATTTAATGTGTTTATAAATAAATAAAAATGCAAATTAAAACCTTTATCCATCAAATGAAACTCAGAAGACATTAATAGTATTTTATTAGACTATTCCATTATTATATAAAATGTATGGAAAGGCCGGGTTGAACAGATTGTCAGGCTTGTATGGAAAGGCAGGGACAAGAAGACATCAAACTATATCTTGAGGGCCATATTTCCTTGGGCGACTTAGAGGTGGGGTGTTCTTCAGTCCTCTTTTGATAAGACTTCTTCTGGAGCACCGAAGCAGTGCATTTGGCCTGACCATCCCACAGTTTACTTGATTGGTTGGAAGGAGAAAGAGATTGATGACTTGTTTGGGATATGGTGTTCGGCTGGCTGATATTCTCCCCAGCAACTGGGTCATTCTCCTGGATATAGTACATTCCAGTTCTCTGTTCCTTGCAACGGTGTTAAGGAGCATCAAGTTGGACACGCTTGAGAATAATAGTTCAACGATATAGTCACATGTTATGCTGGAAGTATGTCACATGGTCGAGGTACACTTGTATACAAGCAAGGTTTTGTGTAATACAAAACATTCTTATTCTTGTTAAGTGAGCTTGCTTTTGATGCAGATCGAGGAAGGAAGTCAAGTAAAACCGGAGTTTATCATCATATTGTACCAAACATGGTCATTGTCATTGATCTGGACGGAGACAAAATGAGTAACTATATATGCTGTAATTGATTTGATATATATCATGTGCATTTCACACATACGCACAAGCGTGTTTAGTATTCACCCCTCCTCCAGACTAGTTGCACCCGTTGCCTTGCCACGTTCCTTTGGTGCTGCCTCCACAAAATACTAATGTAGAATCTCCCTCGTTAGACATATATTGTACGATGTAAACATAAAATCGTATGTACTTGAACACATATACATACATATAGACATAAACGTACTACGACGTATGCCAATTGACAACTCTTCTCATAAGCCGCACTACTGTTATTAATATTAATACGATTCAACCATAACTTTACCCTTAGTAGTAAGAATCACATTTGATCTCAATTCTCTCCTTCGTAGTAAACTAACCAGTTGCCCATGCTGAGCGAGCCTGAGTGTCCTGACCTCATTCCGTCAGAAATCTCGTTACGGGTCTGGAGGAGTTTCCAAAGGTGCTGAAATTCGTAGAAGAAGCAAGTGTCGGCCATTCAGTTTACACGGGCTTGCCTGGGGCTGGCAAATCTTTCATTTTTGGTGCCGTTGCGGCGTATTTGCACCGGAAGCTCAAGATGGAGGGGTCGTTTTAATATATATCCAGGGGAGATCTTTCGCAGAAAACCGTATGCAAACTACCTTGAAGGCGCTGATGGTGGCTTTAGACAATGATCCGGGAGCTATATCCCAGCTAAAGCTCTTGCGAAAGGAAACCGATGTCATTGTGTGGGTTTCCCTCAGGACATAAAATTCGAGCACATCGAGGAAGACCGAGATCGTTGTGGGGGCAACATGCCGTCTTCCAGCTCCACGGGCACTAGGATTAACCAATATCACCAGGGCGTGTAGTACGGTTTCATTTGCAAGCTTTGTTATATACCACTGCAGGCTTTTCGGTTGATCTTGTTTACAGAACCAGTAACTAAATCCTACGGTCTAGGACCCCCAAATCAGGAAATTGACATTAGGATCAAAATAACAAAGAATCAAGCATAAGTTTATAAATTTTAATTTTAATATTTAAATTACATATTATTAATTTTAAATTTAAATTTTAAATATTTAAATTAATAATTTAATTTTAAAATTAATAATGTCATTCTAATTAAATATAATATATTAGGGGTTCTTACAATATGTATTTAATATAATATTTTTAAATTAAACTATGTAATATATTTTTAAAATAGAAATATACCTTTAAGTATTATGTCCATATTCTTGCATCAGCATGAAAATCTCTAGATTCTCTGAGAATGCGCTAATATCTTTTTATAAACCTCATTAAAATAATTATATAAACATTGGAAGCATAGGAATGATCACACACAGTGTGGAATCACTCCCATGGCCATTAGCTAAGCATTCCCATTAAACATTAAATAAATAACCAAAAATAATTATATTTACTTAATAAACAACATTTTTTACAATGAGATGAATAATTAAAAATATTACTCTAACAAGTTCCTTTATTGTCGGAAGTATAGAGAAATTATCAATTTATCACACATGACACGAGATCATCATTACACACTGTGGCTTAATACATGGTCGGAACATAGGCTTAATAACGATTGGTGAGAACGTGATAAAAGGTTGGGTTCAAGTCTATTAATCTCTTTTCTCTCTAAAGACAGTAAAAAATATGTTTGTATTTATTTAATAAATATTAATAAAAAATAATAATTTCCTCAATATAAATGATGCTTACAAGTGCAACGATACTCTGGTTACACAATACTTCTTAAAGATCTGTATTTTAAGATTTAATCTTTAATCTTAATTAAAAAACTTTGATGGAACTTCAAATTCCAAGATCCACAAGCTACGATAGGACGCTGAACGTAAAAATACAACGTATATCTGTATACGTATGATTAAGGTGTACACGTAACGTTGGACGTGTACATATATATTCATGAGAGGCTAACTATTTTAATAAATATTAAGCTAATGGTGTAATTTATCACTGTTTAAATATGCTATCAGTAGAATATGTTACTATTGATCAATGTATTCTCTCAACAATTCAAATATGCTAAAGAAAAAGAATACTAATATATTTTGATTAAGTGGTTATTTATATATATAATTTTAAATTTAAAAAGTGTATCTTTTCATTTTTAAATCATATGTACATAGTTTAATTTTAAATACGATATTATATTATATGTTACATTGTATGAATATATTATAAATTACACATTTTTAAATATATTAAATAAATTGTTATTTTGCATTAAATTATAAATTATAAATTTTAATATTTCAGTTTTAATTTTAAAATCAGCAGTGAAATTTTCATCTTTAAAAGATAAATCCCACTACTGATTTAAACATTAATATTAAAATTTGTAAATGTACATCTTAAATTTGAAATTAAGAATAATATTGAATTTATTACTTTTATCTTAATCCTGTCTTAATCTCTTTTTAATATAAAATTATTGTTTTGTTCGCTATCGCTTACAGCAATATTGTATTTATTAATTACAAAGCATGAATATAAATTTCTTTAAGAATATACAATTTTTATTTATGAACCTTTATCGAAAATTATTTAAATACATGGGAAAATTCAACTCTTTCTAAACTGTTAAGTTACAATATATTTCATATTAAAAAAAAAAGTAAAAATCTATTTATCTAGGTAAAAGCTATGATATGTTTCTAAATATTTAAAGATGTGTTTGAACTAAATTAAGCATGTTTTTTTGGCTTACACATGAAAGAATGTGTAAATGCGGGTGTGTGTGTGTGTGGAGTGGTATATTTATACATATAAACACATATGTACCCTTGGCAATCATATATATATAAGATGTTAACTAGTTTAATGATTTTTAACAACATGTAATTCTAATAAACATGTTTTTACTTTGTGCACATATATAGAACAAGGTTAACTCAAACGTTCAATGCATCTAAATTATACATTTGTAATGAATTTAATTAACATATTTATAATTTAAATATTACAATAAATATGTGTGACCATCAAAATATACACTTTAATACTAAATATTACAATTTTTATGTAATGGACCATTGGTTAAATAGGTTCAATTTATTGTAGAAGAAGAAATTATGGTTAAAAGGGTAATTATAAAACATGTCAATAAAAAAAATCATGATAAAAAGAGATAAAATGACATGATCAACAGCTTCAAGAAAAAAAATTAAAATGAAAAGACTTTGTATTATTTCATACACTGCTTTTTATAGTTTGTTTAAATGTATTTGCAATAATTGAATGAAAATAGTAACAAATGTAAAAATATTTGGAACATGTAATGGTGTGCACATCAAATGATAATGATGTTTATGTATTCATGCTTGGGTTTTATGTCTCTTTAAATGGCTTGATTTGTGTAAAATGCAAGCTACAATGGTTTCATTTGCAATCCCTTGAATAAATGGTTCACTTCAACTACCTTTTACCCCATTTTCCTCACTAGTTGTCTTCTAGAATTAAGGCATCACTATGTCAATCTTGTTATTTTATTGTTATTCAAGAGTGTCATATAATATAAGTTCATTATCACATCTATTGTGGAAAGGAAATCATCAACGTGATTAAAATGTGTTGTATGTTACAACTTTAGTAATGTAAATTGGGTGGCTTATAATGTGATATTATTTAAAAGAGAGTGGAAAATCATTTTAAGTTGTTATAGTTTGTGCAATTGCATAGCGTCCGTAACAATCATTTGCATTTGATAATTATGACTTCGGACGATACATGTTCATTTAAATGTATGAATGTGTTTAATCCTTGTTAGATGTAAACGGTTTGGCAATTTGAAAAATTTTCATGACAGTACTATCTATGTGATTAAACATGATGATCAAGCTTTTAACTTTTGAGACAAGGTTATGTCTAGCACAACTTTGTGTACGTGAAAATAAATTTATTTGTAATAATTGTTCTTTTAAAGAAATTGAGCAAATGAGGAAATTTGCATTTATATTCCAAAAGAAAAATTAAGAAATAAGAGAAAAAATTTTAAGGAATAAAGCGATTGTGCTTAGGTTTAAAGATTTCACATTTATATGTGAGAAGAACCAAGTATTTAAAGTGTAAATTGAGGATGTGTATATAATGTATTTAATGCAATTATATTTTCAGCTTTTAGCAAGGAGTGTAATAAAGATGGTAGTTTCTTTATCTTCTAACCTTGCTTATAATGTAAATGTTTTTTGAGGTTTGTAAAATTTTCAGTTTTTATATTAATAATAAACTAAAATAAATACTAATATTTTATACACAACTTTAAATAATTAACATCTATAATAGTTACTTTGTTTAGATCAATCCCTTCTTAAGCAGTGTTCACTATATAGCACATCAAGCCAATTTATGTGTGAAAAATGCTTACGAGGATTATATATTGTATTTGGAAAGGATAGGGATATAGAGTTACAGAATGGCATATCGTGCCATCTTTGGTTGTGTATATAAACAAATATAAACCACTATACTATAGGAAGTGGTAGGTGTTAAAATAATAGGATAGTGTAGGTTTTGTTGAATTGGTCCATGATTATTACTATTTATTTTAATATTCTAATTTCTTTAACACACTATCATTATTTTAATTTTTAGTTTTCAAACAAATTCAAATTCAAAAGATTATTATTTTTTAAATTCATACCATATATACATAAAAAAATTTAATTTAGCCAAGGCAAAAAGGATTTTTTGTTCCGTGGTAGATAGGCAAATAGTTCTATTTAATGAATAAGGATGTATATATAATGTTTTTTAAAATTCTACACTTGAATAAGTTATAACAAAATAGAAATTTATAAAGTATATTGCAAAGTAAAAAAAATGATTTTTGTATAAGTCAAACATAATAGAGATTTATCCAAATAAGAAAAGAAATAAAAGATTGAAGATCTACCCTTATGCGTTAAAGTATTTGTACAAAATGAATATGTTTTTGCACAATGCAAAAACTAAAGAGCAGTGAATATTAATTATAAATTAATATATGAGATGAGAATATACAAATAATAATTTGATTTCATATAGATATACATATATAATTAAATATTATACACACACACATATATGTGTGTGTGTGTGTGTATAATTGAAATTACATGTAAAATATATATATATAAGATAATTTTTTCCAAATTTCCCATTTAAGTTCCTAAAACAATATATAAAAAAAATGTGTTTATATCCTAGAGGTACATATATGTATTTGTAAACCTATATGTTATATTGATGACATATAACATGCATATACATATGTGTATATCAATATATATGTTGATGTATTCATATGAAACATACAAGAGAGACACAATTATGACAGTCCAATTAAATGTTTATTTAAAATGTATGTTATTCAATCATAATCTTTAGCATCTTCTTCTACATTTGAAGACATGCTAATATATGAACCAGCATATACATAGCTTGCACACGTGCACATACACATGCCTTCACGCACACACATGCTTACTCAAATTGTTTATTTTAAAAAACTTGAAGATATGAACTAACTTCTTAACATATCCATTGCAACCATTTGTTAATTTATAAGTGCCTTTAAAACCAAATTAAATATTCTTGAAGCCATAGAAATAGTGTAGCCTATATCTTATATATTTGTGTGTATGTGTACCCATATATGTATATATATATGGTTGAATGCATGCATGTATATAATGTGTTACACATTTGCGTATGCATGTATGAATTAGATGAATATATAAAATTTAAACTATACAGACATGTATACATTTTGTCTAGCGTGAATTTTATTTGAAGATACATTTAATTAATTCTACATGTATTAATCATGACAATGTATACACATGCACAAGCATATATACACTAAATACATACCTCTGACTTCTTGTCTTGACCATGAAGAATGTGTTATGTGGAACTTCATCTTTTTTGGTGATCTCTTGTAGGAAACCATATTAATTTAATTATATATTTTACTTATAATAAACATACTAATACCACCGTTGGTAAACCTATGCCTAGGGAGTCCACTTAAACTAATATATAAATGCTATATATAAATGGTCATAAAGTATATGGTAAAATTTTATTAAATTAAATAAGTAAGTACACATACGTCACCATTGTGAAAGTCTCTTTGGTTACCATATGAAAGTCTTATGTATGTATGGTAAAACTATTTGGTGATTGAAGAAATTGAATTAATTGATATGTTGCATAAAATAATTAATATTGAAACTAACAAACTCCTAAACCAAGAAGTATATATACAAATTGTTCTTAATTAATTACATAAGTTAGGACCTTATATATGACTTACACATGGTACTCTTATTTTTGTATTACTTTATATAATTTCTTATGTAAGATTGTATATGCCTTTTGAAAATATATAAAATAATAAATAAATAAGAATTAATTTCTTCTTCCTTGTTTTATTTATAAGAATATGTTGTGTTATTAATTAATTATGATTATGATGAAAATCTAATTTAATTTCTAACATGTACTAGCCTCTTTTATTCATTGATTCTATATTAACACTACTAATAACTTAAAAGTGCAAAGAAGGTATCATTAATATTTATAATTACATGATAATACTTTATCATAATCTGTGCAAATGAATAATCTTACACTTAGTTCATGTTTCAAATAACCTTCTTAATGTTTGGTTGGTAATATTAACAACATTTAAGTATGGCCCACTAAGTAATGTGTTTTAACTTAGATGCTCATTATTTTCAAATTATTTGATTTTTATATTAATCAACTAAAAAGTTATTTAATAGGAACATGAGGGCTTCAATTATTTCCTTTTGTGAAAGGAGGATGGCAAATTAAGTTTTTATTAAGGCAAATGCTTTACATAAGTGAATATACTTTGTATATACTATTATTAAAAGACATTTACCTCGTTTTTACTTTTGTATGACATGATGTAATATATTTAGGGCATATGTGTCAAATGACATCAACTTTACAAGTGTGAGAAAACGAAATGTGTGTATATCCATGTGTGTATGTAAATCTATGGCATACAATTAAATATATTAATTAAATTTTTAAGTGCAAATTCACACATTTTTATTATTTATTTATTTATTTGTGCTCAAGTAAGTTTATTTCAATATTAAAAATGATTTTACACTTACATGAATTAATTAATACATTGAATCTTCATATTGTATGCCATAGATGTACACTTGCATGTTACATTTTCTCACATTTGTGAAGCTTAATTTATCTTAATTAAATATTTATTTAATCTCTTTTTTTTTAAATTATAAGATTAATAATTAAGTGACATGTCACATATCAACAACAAACATGTTGTCTAAAGGACTGCATCATGTGAAGATGTAAATGTATAAACAACATCATCTGACACATGTCTTAAACGTACTACATCGTGTTGTGATGTAAAAGTTAAAATGAGGTAAACGTTTGTTGGAAGTATATATAAAGTATTTTTGCTGATGTAACATCTTAATTAATGCATATACTTAACTCGTTACGATATCTCTCTCAGATGATATTTGATACTCACAATTAAGTATTTCAGGACAAATATATTATATTTCTGATGTAATCACCAGAAAGGATTTGCTAATCTAACTAGCACCAATAAAAAAAACCTTTGACATAGAAGAAGTTGAAATGCGGCAATATACTTAAATATTTACACATGATTTTTTCTTGTTCTTTCTTAAACCACTTGAGGTTTTATTATAACTTTATTAATAAGTGGAGGATACGCTAAACAAGCTCAACAAAGTGCAAACGGAGGAAAGGCTAAATAAACAAGCTCAATAAAGTGAGTTAATCTTCTTTCTTGCGTATTGTTTTAGTATTAATACCACAGTAACGCAACTTAATCAACATAGATCACATTTCACCAGCTTGAAACAAGTTGATCGGGGTTCTCTCTCCTCTTTTCATATCTATTAAATTAGTATTAATATTATGATTACTTACACAGTAATGAAATAATACTATGCATGAAACTGAAGCATATTTTGGTGAACTATATAAGGACAAAAAACAAATTACCTTTATTTAAGTTTTATTAAGTCTCTATTTCATAACTTTTAGCAACTTAATCAGTTGGGATGGGCATCGATTCGAACCTCGGTGGATCTTCAAGGTACATAATTCCCTGTCGCTCGGTTTGCGGTGGTATAGCCCAGTTAAGACCATGGTAACGAGCGGTATGCCAACTCCACTCGAGAGCTCCTGACATCATATATCCAAGACCATCGATGAACGCCTTCACCTGTGGAGAGAAGTAGCTGGCCTTGGATATTGAAGCATGCAGCTCACAGAACCTTCGATCCACGGAGTGCACAAGCTCACTTGTGAGATTGACTGCCGTCTGAAAATCAACACCTTCCGACAAGCAAAATGCCGAAGGAAGGTTGTTAAAATCTCGTCCTATGTACTCTTTGCGGAATGATATCTTTTGGCTGTTACCATGTGGTCGACACAGGCAATCTCGATTTCTTTAATCTCCGGACGATTTAACACATGTTCATCTAGCTCAATGCCTGCTCCGTATTCCATCAAGGGAACCAGTATCATGCCAGAGCTAACAACACGCTTGAGTTCAAGTAGCTGACTCGGGCTAACACCGCATGCTCCTCGCGGAGCTTGGATTGTTGAGCTGTCAGATTGAACAAAGTGGAGCACCTATCAGAGAGTCGAGCATATTGCGTTGTGTCATGTTGGTCCGCAACTGTTCCCATAAGGAAACAAAGCAAGAAAGGAACATGTCATCTCCTCCTTGCCAATCACGAGTTTGTGAATTGCCTCGGATGACTTGAGTGTATTTATGCATGAGAGCTCCAGTCTTGTTGCCGTCGGCCCCAATCGACTTGACGTCGTCAGCCTTTGTGTCCAGGAGAATGAACCAACATAAGAATTTTGTCAACAATGGGAGTCTCGATTCAAAGGCCGTGGGCCAGAATGCACACGCTAGAAAGGGCCACTTCTCCGCCACAATGAACTCCAGCTCCTTATCATTGGTGGATTCGGCAGAACATTTACAAAACTCATCGATTTCCTTGACTAGATTATTGTACACTGGATGCAGCTTGGACAAAGGGAATGAGCAAGGCAAGGGCGGAAGGTAGATTTGAGTGAGGCCTTCCATTGTCAATGAGAGATTATTACTACAAGAAGAAGAAGAAGAAGAAGAAGTATTATTGTACTTTTGTATGATACATATTGAAATATGATGTACTTATTAGCAATCGAATATTTGATTAATTTGTTTTATATTTAGTTACTAAATTTATATAATAATCAAATGTTATCCTGTATAAATTCATACTGTTGACTTTGACTACTTTTAACAGCTATAGATTTGTCTTAACTTATTGGCCGGCATGTTCGACGTATATAATAATCCATATCAAACCATTTTACTGTGTAAAATACAGCTAAGCAGTTTAATTATGGCTCATCGGGTAAGTATTTATTTGTTTTGGGGTGATTGAAAAGACATCCAAGGAATTCAATGCTTGTTAATGATTGTTTTAATTAGAAAAAGTTGCATTTTTAATATTGTTTTTGCTTGGTTCGTATTATAAAGTTTAAATGGCAATCTACATGAAAATGCAATATATATAAAGAAAGATTTAACTTCACACTAAAATTGTGAATGTAAAGAGCTTTTGCATTAGGAACAACAAGTATAGTCTTTAATAGTAGGTAGTATTAAGTATATTTGTCATGTGATGAATAAAATATAAATTGTAGGTATAAAGCCTTTAATTCTTACAGTGTTACTGAAATGGAGTAGAACAAATAGGGAAAGACACTCCTTCTGTTTACGTGGAATTATAGTTCATATTCTTAGTTTAAAGGGCCGGTCTTACACAAATTAATGCAAAAATAGATGTTTTATGTTTTATTAAAACATATAAACATTAATTCTAATAACATTTAGTTGGAGTCATTTCAATGTATGCATAAGGAGTCATCAAGAGCGGGTGTTAATAAAAGTTTAGGTTGAGTGAGTATGTAAAATTATAAAATGAAAATCCTCAAAAAGATTTATTTTGGATATAATTTAATTTTTTTTCCATATAAGTTAATGTTTATGGCAATGTGTTTTATATTACATAAGTTGTATGACTCTCCTTAATATGATAAGTAACATCCATGTTTTTGGAAGATGATGTGAAATTATATATTTAATAAGGTGATGTTATGCTTATAAGAATTTTAATGGACGTTATAATAATATAGAAGGCACTTATAATAAATGCAAGTCCTTATGGTTATAGTTGGGTTAGAAAGTTTGAGGATCAAATTACTTTGGTTTTTTTTTAATGATATTATTAATTGTTTGTAATGGTGTAGATCATTGGTTGGGTTAAGAGCTTTCACTTGTTATCCATATAGTGGAACATAGTGTTGTGACTATGTTCTTTATGTGCATCTTTGTTATCTTTATTGAAAGGTTTTAATGGTTTGGGATAAATAAGACATGTCATAATTTTTATATGGTGTCACAGGTGTGATTCGCTATATGCCAACTCTTAGAAACCCATGTCTCTAGTAAGATAACCCAAATTTTTTATGAATTCACACCCTCTTTATTGGCTAAGTACACAAACAACACTCATCTTCATGAGTTAGGATGTGCAACTAGCAAAGTTGTGGGTGCTATTCCTAATTTAAAGGGCATGATGCAGCCAAAGCAAGGCCTCAACCATTAAACTAGCAAATGTGAACTCAACAATGCCTTCCATGCTTGCAAATGAGTTATCAGATGAAGGAGTTGGCTAAGCAATGCACCTGGTCATGGGCATGGATTCACCATTAATAGGGTTGAGCAACACTTAACATCAGCACAATATGGGTTATATCTTGACGACATTGCACTGATAGGAGAATAATGAATTCTTTTTTTGAACCCCAAAACTCTTGCTAAATATACTTATTTATATAAGTGACGACCCACCCCCCACCCCTTACCCTTTTCCTATTTGGCATTAAATGCTAGCCCTAGTTGTAGTGAGTATACGCCTATTTGACAAGCCAAACTAAGTAGAAATCTAAATGGGACATTCAAAATTAGAGAAGAGTTTTATAAATATAAGTGTTACCTTTTCTGGAGTTTCTTGTAAATACCTAAAGAGACTCAATAAACTATTTTTAAATACCCAAGTGTACCAAGTGAGGTTGTTTCTTATAACACTTAGGCTTGTCAATATAATTCGGTATGTAATAACAATCAACTCTAAAGTAAAAAATAAAATCATAGTAAAAAACTATGATACACCCTCCAACTTTGATATGTCAACATCCTCATTGAAGACTAGATTAGGTTAGAATAAATTAACTAAAAAATAATGTTAATCACTCTATGTGGAGTTAATAAAAAATTTACATAATTTTTATTAGAAGACATGTACTTCAAAACCGTCATTCATTGAACTTTAAACTAAATAGCTGAAGGCATCACCTACAACATGAAGTCACCTAGAGACCTTTTATCATAATTTCTATTATAAATATTCTTTACTTTTGGACATTAATTGTTATTACTTATCAAATTGTGTTCACAAGCCTTAGGTGTTAACCAAAAAGCCCGCTTAGTACATTTAAATATATAGTGATGGTTGGACCATGTGTCATTAAATATCTACAGAAAACTCTAGGTAAGCTAATCTCCATCTAAAAAACTCTCCTCTTGTTTTTTGTGTCTCATTAAATTCCTAATCAATTGCAATAAGTTCAACGTGTCGGATATAACAAAAAACATTCCTAACGTTGACCTAACCCCAAACCCTAAACCCCTTGAACTAGGGTTTAGGGGTTGGTGGGTCATGAAGTTAAAACTCACCAAGTATATTTATAAAATAATATTTTGTGCTAACCCACTTTATAAAATAGAAATAAAAAGAGAAGGGGGAGCTAATTAACGGTTGTGTGACCACTTGCCAAGACGGACAAGTAGAGCGTTAGAAGCAACAACTGGGTAGGGGCCAGTCTTGGGTGCCTATCAATGGAGGGCATTCTGTGGGATAGTAGTCGCAAAGATGTTGATCGCTATCAGGTGGCGGTAACAGATAGGGACATGTGATAGGTGGTGCTATCAGTAACTTAGACCCAATTGTTTGGATCAACCACCAAGGTATTAAGAACAACATGCGTGAGGGAGGCACATTAAGGCAGTAGGCTAGTATGTAGTCTTAGGGAGGATATCCAATGGGAGAGTGACACCTAGTCCTATAGCCAAGTGCCACTTGATCCATTATATAAGTAGCCATGCAAATAGTGGGTTAGGGACCTTCTAGTTCATCTTCTTCTTGTGTCTTGTGCATGCCATTAGATAGAGGCCCTAATCATTGGTCATTGGGGAGGGCCACCTTATACTTCTAAGCAACAATATATATATATATCTTTCTATCTATGCTAGCTACAATTGTCCCTTCCAAACTCTCTCTCTCTTCTCTCCAATTCTCCTTAGAGGAGCACACACACCCCGAAGAAACTCCAGCCCACCGGTACACAGACCCTTGCAACGTCCGGGTAGAGGCCACCACCACACACTCCATACATCTTGTAGCAACTATCAAACCTCCAACTTGGAGCCCAAGATTTGACAGTGGCAACAACATCTTGGTGATCACCAAGACCACCTAAATTCACCCACATCTAGCTTGTGGAGTCCCTGATGATCGTTTGTGGTGACCACAAAGGATAATTGTCACACAGTGTCACAGATGGAGTTCACTATAGCAAAATGAGTTGTTGCTTGAAAGAGAGATTGAAAAAGTAGGATTAACTATTGGATATTAGTGAGTATCAACTAGCCAAGAAGATGTATCGGGCCGGTCGGAAGAGACTAATAAAGGGTAGAGAAATACCTCGAATGCCACAATCAACCCCAACCTTGCCAGTCAAGACCCACAACATGGATACCATAAGGCCAACCTCATGAAGAGTGGAGGAAGGCGTCCCAAAGGATCAAGCAAGTGAACAACAACAGTATCGAAATTGGTCTCAAGCCACATACAATGAAGATCTTGTAAACCACTTGACGTTTTATTTGATTTTATTAACTATATGGAATGTTTCAATGTCACTATATTACGTTAAACATGCTTATCTGAGTGAGTTAATCTTCTTTCTTATATACTATTTTGTATTAATATTGTAGTAATGCAGCTTAATCAACATATAGATCACATGAAGAAATACATTATTCAGGTTTATATTCTTCTATTCCATCTTGTGTTTCATACCCGTTATGATAAAAGAATATACTTAATTTGTGTCTTTACTACGTGATTAGGCGGAACAAGACGTTAAGTACATACATAATTTATACATTAACAACTGAATTTATCATAAATTATATGATACATTAACATTATTATTTCAATTTCAAATTTAAAATATAAATTTTAATATTTTAATATTTTTACTTTAATATTGGATTAGCAATAAAATTTATGTTTGAAAATGTTTTTAAAATTATAATTATAATATCAAAATTATAGTTATAAAGTTAATTTTAAAATTACCAACATGATTTTAATATGATGTAATATAATTAATATAATTTTTAAAATTAAATTATGTATCACATGATTTAATATATATATGTAAAAATAATTATAAAATAAAATCAAAATATATTGATAGATTTGATCATTTGAGAGCATGGGCAAAAAGAGTATGTTTGTTATAACTAAGTAACCCTTATTTTCTTATATACTAATAAAAAAAATTTATTGTTAATTACAAGCCTTAGTTTTTCCCTTGGTTAAAATTCATTTTCTAGTGGCATTTATATGCTTTGTGCATGTGCGTACACTTTGTATCTCCACGGTAGAACTGGGAAACATGATAGAAGGACCTCCATGATAGAACTGGGAAACATGATAGAAGGACTCACAAGTGTTCCCAACTACAAACAATGCAGGGATGAATATATACTTTGTGTTGGTATGTTTTATATTCATATGTTTTATGTCAATATTTAATGTTTAAATTTAGAAAAAGAAAGAAAACAATATTAATTAAAAATTAAAATAGAAATTAATTAGATGCTAAAAAACATACCACACTTTATGTTAGGATAAATTCATCATTAATGTATTATAGTTTGTGTATAACATGGTTTAATTAAGATTATAATTGTTTTAAAATAAATAAGAAGTGAAAAGAAAGTCCCAAAAAAAGTCTAGTGATATTTTATATTAAGAATTACAAAGCCCAAAAGTATCAAAAAAATGTAACACATTTAACCTTAATAGACAAAATTACTCGTTTATGAGCATTAGGAGTCCATTTTATATCAACTCTCCCCCATGTGAATCGTAATACTTTGAATCCCAGTTTGTAACAAACACAGAGTGTTTAGGGGATAGTATCCTTTTCACAACATTAATTAGATCAATTTTTATCTTTGTGTCTACACCTACACTATAAAGTGCCTCAATCTCAATGTAAATAGGCCTAGAACACTTCATAAGAGCAGCATAAAGATTGTTTAGAAAATCCTTAACCAAGTTAATTCCTACATCTAATGGTGTTCTAACTATTAAAGTTTCCAAATTTTCAGTTTGCGAGAGAAGTGCCATCAAATCAGAAACACTCCAGGACTTGTCTTTGTAAGGCTCAATCACAACTTCAAGGACATCTTTCCATGACAAGGATAAAATGAGTTGCGAGGACCAATTGGAAACCCATAATTGCTTCACCTTATGGATATCACACTTACATGTTTCCACCTTTGCTAGTCTTAACTCATACTTGACATTGTAACATGTTTTAAGTTCCAAATCTTTGACTCCTTTGATATATATTCTCTTAATAAAATTCATATGTAACACCAACACCAACGGAGACTGGATATCGAAGTTGTCACATGTCAACCTTAAAGTATGTAGATTTGGACATTTCAAAAGTAGATTTGAAATTTCTATTCTATCCATGTTGCCAATCTTAATCATATGTAATTCTTCAGTTTGATTCAAATTAGACAAACCATGTTCAAACCTCAAAATATTTTTAAGGAAGATGACTTTTAATCTGTTGCATTTTTTAATAGATGCAAATTTAACATATTCAATGTCAAGATCATACAGTTCCATACAACCCTCGATGTGCACTGCATTACACCTTGCTATATATAATTTATTCAGTGTAGAACACATCACAAACAAGCTTGTGTCAGTATCAAATATCCACTTAACAGAGAACGATGTCAAATAAGGACAAGTCTTAAGAATTCTCTCTATCATACCAGAAGAAAATATTTATCCCCATAAATTCACAATTCCATAAGTTCCTTAAACTTGCTTGTATCTTAATTTCTGAACATCGAAGTTGCAGTACATGTAACTTGTCTGTGTCGATTTCTATATTGATACACTCTGCATTAGAATTAATGACCAGTTTCTCTAGGTTTATGCAAGATTTGAAAAGGGAATTTAAATCTTCCGAGGTGATATTAATCTGGCTTTTGAAAATAAGTTCTTTTAATCCATGTAAACACACCTCATTAGGAACTTCCACAGTTATTACTTTGAAGTTTTTTTCCTTTATAACAAGGGATGCTAACTTTGGGAACTTAGCAACCTTGTACCAAACTTCCTTGTCGATGTCCTTGGAGTATAATTTTAAATAAGAAATGCTCATGTGCAGTAATTTTTCCCATCTTTTGCAAGTCGTTATTGAATTTAAACATCCAAGTTTACTCAATACTTCTTGTATTATATCATCTGGCACCGTGTCAAACAAACCAAGATCGTGCACCATCTTTTATAAAGGTATTAGGGCTTTGAAAAGGTCAATAAGGTTTTGGCATTTAAAATATGTTTAAAATATAATTAAATTTGAACTAATAAATTTTTTTGATTGACACAGGTTAATGGTATTTAATATGTTTATAAATAAATAAAAATGCAAATTAAAACCTTTATCCATTGAATGAAACTCAGAAGACATTAATAGTATTTGATTAGACTATTCCATTATATATAAAATGTTGAACAGATTGTCAGGCTTGTATGGAAAGGCAGGGACAAGAAGACAGCAAACTAAATCTTGAGGGCCATATTTCCTTGTCAGTCCTCTTTTGATAAGACTTCTTCTGGAGCACCGAAGCAGTGCATTTGGCCTGACCATCCCACAGTTTTACTTGATTGGTTGGAAGGAGAAAGAGATTGATGACTTGTTTGGGATATGGTGAGGACCAACCATTTCGGCTGGCTGATATTCTCCCCAGCAACTGGGTCATTCCTCCTGGATATAGTACATTCTAGTTCTCTGTTCCTTGCAACGGTGTTAAGGAGCATCAAGTTGGACACGCTTGAGAATAATAGTTCAACGGTATAGTCACATGTTATGCTGGAAGTATGTCACATGGTCGAGGTACACTTGTATACAAGCAAGATTTTGTGTAATACAAAACATCTTATTCTTGTTAAGTGAGCTTGCTTTTGATGCAGATCGAGGAAGGAAGTCAAGTAAAACCGGAGTTTATCATCATATTGTACCAAACATGGTCATTGTCATTGATCTGGACGGAGACAAAATGAGTAACTATATATGCTGCAATTGATTTGATATATATCATGTGCATTTCACACATACGCACAAGCGTATTTAGTATTCACCCCCCTCCTCCAGACTAGTTGCAACCCGTTGCCTTGCCACGTCCTCCACAAAATACTAATGTAGAATCTCCCTCGTTAGACATATATGTACGATGTAAACATAAAATCGTATGTACTTGAACACTCTTCTCATAAGCCGCACTACTGATATTAATATTAATACGATTCAACCATAACTTTACCCTTAGTAGTAAGAATCACATTTGATCTCAATTCTCTCCTTCGTAGTAAACTAACCAGTTGCCCATGCTGAGCGAGCTTGAGTGTCCTGACCTCATTCCGTCAGAAATCTCGTTACGGTCTGGAGGAGTTTCCAAAGGTGCTGAAATTCGTAGAAGAAGCAAGTGTCGGGCATTCAGTTTACACGGGCTTGCCTGGGGCTGGCAAATCTTTCATTTTTGGTGCCGTTGCGGCGTATTTGCACCGGAAGCTCAAGATGGAGGCGTCGTTTTAATATATATCCAGGGGAGATCTTTTGCAGAAAACCGTATGCAAACTACCTTGAAGGCGCTGATGGTGGCTTTAGACGATGATCTAGGAGCTATATCCGAGCTAAAGCTCTCGCAAAAGGAAAGCGACGTCATGTGTGGGTTTCCTCAGGACATAAAATTCGAGCACATCGAGATCGTTGTGGGGGCAACATGCCGTCTTCCAGCTCCACGGGCACTAGGATTAACCAATATCACCAGGGCGTGTAATATGCAAACCCTTGTGTTCAGCTGGATTTCTTTTACGGAAATCCTAAAGGTAATGTGTATCATTGGTTTGACCATTTCACTGTGGTTGTCACATATCATTTATGGAATGGTGCTCAATGTTTGCGCGAGTTTCCTACTTGTCTTCAAGAAATGGCATTGCAATGGTACAATGATTTAAACGTTGCAACTTGTGAAGATTGGAGTATTCTTATAAACATCTTTAAACGTGCATTTGGGCATGCGGATGACTGTGACGATGCTTTTCAGCAGTTGCATCGTATTCGTCAGGAGCCATATGAGTCGGTGATGTAGTTTGGTGTTTGCTTTTGGAGCCTTTTGCTATGTGCAGAACCTAACATGTCAGAACGTATCAAGTTAGGTATGTTGTGGCCAGCACTTCGTCAAGACCTTGTGGGGGTTGTGCATGCACTAGCTCTAGTGACTCTTGATGATGCTTTGAGGCTGGCACAACAATATGAGTCGTCACCTCTTCCACTTGCACCTTCACGTTCTCTCGTTCCACTTCATGTTAGGACCTGCTCCAATGGAGGTTGATGCTATTGTTGATCGTGTACCAGCACAAGGTTGGGCCCATGGACAAGGACGTGGACATGCAGTTTGTTGTTGGGCATGTAATGAGGTTGGACACACGTATTGGCGCTGTCAACGGGTTCCTGATTGGCGTCCCCCATTTTCGAGGTGGAGGCCTTGGCATCAACAATGTCCGATTGGCACCACTGCAGTAAAAGGTCTTGATGTGATGGATCTTCCGGAAAACAACAAATCGCACGAGTAGAGGGGGGTCCTTGTGCAAATAAATTAGTGATATTTCCGTCTTTCTTTCAAGAGTATCATCACGGCATTCACTCAGCACCAATTCATTCGGTCTTCACTTTTCAAGCTTGATTTAATCACACGCCACGTCCTGTTTTCCTTTCAATGTTGGTCGATACAGGTTTGAGTTTGTTCTTTATTTCTCAGTCTGTTGCTACACATTATAGCATTCATCTGCGTCGTGCGGTAGA
Organism: Selaginella tamariscina; assembly: GCA_003024785.1. Lineage (NCBI taxonomy): Eukaryota > Viridiplantae > Streptophyta > Lycopodiopsida > Selaginellales > Selaginellaceae > Selaginella > Selaginella tamariscina. The sequence goes on from PUQB01000991.1 coordinate 39,870, forward strand.
ACCAGTTTTCATTCTGTATGGCAATGGACACATTTGTCATAGTTTTTACTATGACTCGACCCTTTACTTTGGATGTTGACTGTTGTTACCTACTGAATTATGTTGATAAGCCCTAGGTGTAGAAGAAATAGGCCCGCTTAGTGCACTTGGATATCTAGTGATGGTCCGGCCGGGTGTCATTAGGTATTTGCAAGAAACTCTGGGCGAAGCTAGCACTTCCATTTAGAAAACCCACCCCGATTTTGACGTCCCGAATAGGTTGATTGGTTTTGCAGATGAGTTTGGCGTGTTAAGTAGGGTTAGGAACACTAGGGTTGACCTAACCCTAGGTTGCCCTAACCCACGCCCTAAAACCCCCACCCCTTGGGTAGGGTTTAGGGGTAGGAGTAAGGGTGAGTTATAGCTCATATTGCTAATTTGTCTAAGGGGCTAAATTCAGTGCCAGCCCACTAATACAAACAGGAAAAGAGGGGGGGGGGGGCTCCGTCACATAAATAAGGTAGAGTATACGTAGGAGAGCTCCTGGGTTCATGATGAGTTCGTTGCTCTTCTGCCGGTGCAAGCTTAGCTTGTGTCGTTAAGGTACAACCCTCTGTTGTACCGCCCTAACTTCCAGACGACAGGGGTACGTCCCACCTTCGGGGTAGCTTACCCTTAACATTGGCGAATCCATGCCTGGGAGGACTTGTCGGGATGCACGTTCCAAGAGGCAGAGGTTGAGGCTTGTCTCCAGCCTCCTCCTCCACGTCAAGCTAGGTGTAGCACTCACGGCCAAGAAGCACATCCGTGTCCTTGTCCAACTGTGGCGTGGGATCTTGTTTGACAGTTCATGTTACTTGGTTCCTGAGGGTTAATTGAGGGGTTCTAGAGTTGGCATTTAGGAGCCACGTTTGTGGCACTTGGTGCAACTCTTGAATCTAAGGGCTATGGCATGATAGCCCACATCGGGGAAGGCAGTGTCACATGGAGATGTGACACTGGGCTAAACGTCACATGGTACAACACCGAGGCATGCCCTTTGGGTTATGTCATGGGCTTGTCGCCAAGGGGTTGGATACTCTACAAACAGGCATGCTTGTGCGTGCTAGGGTGCTAAGCCTTGGGCATCGCTCAAGGGAGGTTAGGTCTCATAACTAGGTGTGCTTTGGCACACTTGGCTAGGGGAGTGTTCTCCTTGGAATCCAGGGGTTGAACAACCTAAGCTCATTAGCAGAAGCCCTTTCGTAAGGCACTCGCAAGGTCATGTGCTTAGGGTTATCCCAAACCTAGCCTTAGGGAGTTTGCTTAGCAGAACACTCGTGTCCGCCTACGGCGCACACTCTTGTCCTCACTAAGTACTACCCTAGGTCTAGGGTATAACTTGGCCACTCAAACCCTTAGGGGTTAGTCGTGGTTCAGGGTACCCCTTGCGCCCTAAAGGGGTTGTACTCCCGGATGAGGGTGATTCCTCAAGGGGTAAGTGACGATGCCTTAGCTCTGTCCAGGGGTATGTGTGGAACACACGTCTCCTTGATGGGGGTTAGGGCATGAGCCTGTCTAGGTCTTCTAGGGCAAGACCCTAAGTCAACTAGGGTTATCCCTCAAGGGTTTTGGGGGTAGACACTCTAGGGAGACTTAGGCTAACCCTAAGTCAACTAGGGTTATCCCTCAAGGGTTCTGGGGGCAGACATTCTAGGGAGACTTAGGCTAAACCCTAAGTCTCCTGTCCACTTGGGCATTAGAGTCTAACCCTAGGGGTCGTTGGGGTTGTTCTGGGAAACTTAGCGTTGCTCACACAGGGTGATGACGCCAAATGGCCACCTGGCAGCCACGTGTTGCCACGTGTTGGCCCTTTGGGTTAAAACTCTGACACATTCATGCTTATTTGCAGGATGAAGTTAATATTGTTGTTCGTATGAATGATCGTGAACTTGAACTTCAATCTCTGCGGGTGGTGCCGAGTCAAGCTTTTCACTTTATTCTTGATATGGATTAGTTAACTCGCAATCATGCCAAGTGTAACTTTGAAAAGTCTCCCCCCTTGTTTGACTCTCCCTCATCTTTCTTTCATTCCTCTTATTTCTATTTCACTTCGTCTATCTGTTTTCAGATCACTTTTGTTTCACCTTTACTTCTAACTATCTTCCCTTTATGTTCCTCATTTCCCTCTCTAGGTCCATTATATGATCATCGTGCTGTAGTCATTAATCAACTCAAGGAGTATGCTGATCTTTTCAATTTCGACTTGTCATCTAGGGTCAAGATTGCGACACGCCACCTTATTTCAACTGGGAATGTTAGGCCGATCAAGATACATGCTCGGCATCGGTCACCAAAGGAGTTCAAAATCTTACGAGAGAATGTTAAGGAGATGTTGAAGAAAGGTGTTATCTGAAAATCTCGAAGTCCTTGGGCGTGCAAACTTCATCTTGTGACAAAGTTAAATGGGAGCATTCGATTCTGCATTGACTATCACCCATTAAATGATGTAACTATTTCAGATGTGTACCCACCTCCTCATACTGCAGACCTTTTGGATCGATTGGGGCGGAGTTGGTTCACCAAGTTAGATCTCGCATCTGGATATTGGCAAGTTCGATGGCTGACATGGACATTCCCAAGACTGCTTTTCAAACACCATTTGGCCTGTAATTCTTGGTGATGCCTTCGTTTGAGCAATGCTCCACAACTTTCCAGCGTATGATGGATGAGTTCTTTGCGATATGCCGGAGGTGACTGCCGATTTCATCGATGATGTTTTAATTCATTCGGATGGAAGTGGGAGGAGCATGTCGGTGATGTACAAGGTTTTGGATCGGCTATGGAAGTTGGTTTGAATTGAAGCCATCTAAGTGTGTGTTTGGATCAAGGACACCACTTATCTGGGTTATCGCATTTCACGTGAAGGTTTGCAAGTCGATCCTGACAAACTATTGCAGTTTTGAAGTTCCCTACCGAAGTGTGTGAATGATGTGCAACGCTTTCTTGGCAAGGTACAATATCTGGGTTGTTTTGTGATCATCTTTCAGATCGTACTGCACCGTTGCGCGTGTTGAAATCGTCAATGACTTTTTTGTTTGGTCTAAGGATTGCAAGCAGGCATTTGCAGATCTCAAAGAGTTGTTGACAACTCCTCCAGTTTTGGCGTACTCGAATTACACTCGTCTTTTCATCTTACACATAGATGCTTATGACGTCAGTCTTGGGGTGTATTGATGCAGGAGAGTACGAGTGTCCCTGGCCATTGACATCCATTGAGTACATTGCAACCACAGAGATGAACTACTCCACAACAGAAAAGGAGCGTTTAACAGCAATTTGGGGGTTTTGAGAAGCTCCATGCCTACTTGCATGGTTCTCGGACGTTGTGGAAGGTGACCATGCAGCAGTCACTTTGTTGTTAAAGCGGAAGAATTTAATTGGTCGTACTGCTCGGTGGGCTTTGAAACTTCAAATTTACGACTTCGAGGTTGTTCATCGCCCAGGGAGTTCCATGGCTGATGCTGATGCTCGTTCTCGAGCTCCTCTTCCACCTTCTCTTTTTTCCTTTGCCCCTGAGAAACCAGTTGTTCCAGCATCAATGGACTTTTTGGACGAAGATTCTGTACCATCCGCAATTGCTGTGCTTGACATTCAATGTCCGCAGAATGCAAAGTTACATTTACCATCTTTGGATGAGGTTCGGGAAGCTCAAAAAGTTGAGCCGTGGATTCGAAGACTTCGTGATGGGTTTGATAATCCTGCATCACTTGCTAATGACTTGCCTTTAAACATTTACATTCACAATATTGCATTCAAGATGACCTTCTTTATTTTGTAGGGACTGATCCAGATGATCATTTGCGGTTGGTAGTGCCTTCAATCTTCCTTCCATGCTTCCTCCATGCTTACCATGACTCTCCTATTTTTGGCGAGCACATGGGATATCGTCATGTGATGAAGAAGCTATGCAGATCTTTTTATTGGTCGGAGTTGCAGGGAGATGTGATTCAGTATGTGCATAGCTATGTGTGTGTCAAGCTCGCAATACTCTCCCATGTGCTTCAGAAAGACGGTTGGAGTCAATTACAGTTTCTCGTCCGTTTGAGTTGGTGGCATTTGATTTGATAGGACTTTTTCTGCAATCAATTGCTGTCTTCTGACTACCTAACTCATTGGGTAGAAGTTGGTGCTCTTGCTAGTGCAATTGCTTCTACTGTTGGTTAGTTTCTCTTTAATCGGGTCATGTTTCAACATTCTTATTCGGAGCAAATTCTCTCGGACAATGGTCCGACATTTATGACTGAGGCATTTCATGTTTTAACGTCTTGACTAAGGATACGCCACACTTTCACAAGTGCTTATCATCATCAGATAGATGGTTTGGTGGAACGACTCGTCAAAACCTTCAAAAGGATGATTGCGAAATATGTGAATTTTCAACATTTGGATTGAGATGGTTATCTTTCGTCTCTCTCTCGATATACTTATGTCACTGGAGTACAAAGTTCCATTGGTACTTCCCCATATAAGCTCTTGTATGGTCATGACCCAGTGTTGTCAACGGAGTTGGGTTTGCCTTCTCAGTTACCACGAGTTATTGATGCTAGGTCATGGGATCGGTATCTGATGAGCATTCTTCCATTGGTTTGTGCGGAGTCAGCAGAACACTTATGTTGCGTAGAAGTAGGACAATAACAACACTACAACTCCCACCATCGTTCCTGCTGCGAAGTATAAAGTTGATGAACTAATGTTAATTTGTTTTCCAAGCTTACAATACGTGGTTTGGCTAAGAGTTTCCTTCCTCAGTGAAAAGGACCGTACTGAGTGCTACGGTAAGTAGGGCCGCAAGTTTATGAGACATTCAACTCGATCCTCCAAAGATTGTACACGTGCAATAATTAAAGCATTTTGTGCAACGGGAACAAGTTGTGCCGCTTTACAAATCAACCAGTGCCTCCTCTTGATGTTCCTCCAGATCCAGGCCCATCTACCAGAGAACCCTAACCAACTTACATCCTTTCGAGAAGAGGAAATGATATAAGATTCATGTGTAGGGTTGCATGTGCACATATTATTATTAGTATAATGGGTTTTAATAGCTATCAAATTGGTTTAATCTAGACCACTTGCTCTTGTATATAAGTTAGGTTCTTGAACTAATGGATATACACATTTCTATATTCCGAGTTCTCAGAATATGTAATTTAAATATTAAAATTAAAATTTATAAACTTATGCTGGCTATGCTTTATGAAATTCACTGATTCTTTGTTATTTTGATCCTAATGTCAATTTCCTAAGGATTGGGGGGTCCTAGACCGTAGGATTTAGTTACTGGCTTTTGTAAACAAGATCAACCAAAAAGCCTGCAGTGGTATATAACAAAGCTTGCAAATGAAACTGACAAGAGCAGAAGGAATACCCTGGGCTGTGAATACTACCATCAGCTGAGAGTGATTATTGAGTTGCATCCGTATGACATCTATCAATTGCATGAGTAACTGCTCCACATACAAAGGATTTGCCTATTGTGGATCCATAAATGAAAAAAGGATAAAATCTATAAGAAACAAATAGATCTAGACAATGAAAAAACTAGATTTAAAAAGAAAAAGAAAATCGATAAAAAAGATACACTCCATAAGGATAATTAGAGGTGCCCATCACCTCCACCAATGTGATAACTCGAAATATATTCATTAGTTTAAGAACCCTAACTTATATACAAGAGTTAGTGGTCAAATTGAAACCAATCCGATGATTATCAAAATTCACTATGCTAATAATAGTATGTACATATGCAGCGGTACACATGAATCTTATAATATTATTAATTTTAAAATTTAATTTAAATATTTAAATTAATAATTTAATTTTAAAATTAATAATGTCATTCTAATTAAATATAGTATATTAGGGGTTCTTACTATATATATTTAATATAATATTTTTAAATTAAACTATGTAATATATTTTTTAAATAGAAAATACCTTTAAGTATTATAGCTTACGCAGCCCACACACCAGCATGATAATGTCCATATTCTTGCATCAGCATGAAAATCTCTAGATTCTCTGAGAATGCGCTAATATCTTTTTATAAACCTATTAAAATAATTATATAAACATTGGAAGCATAGGAATGATCACACACAGTGTGGAATCACTCCCACTTAATAAACAACATTTTTTACAATGAGATGAATAATTAAAAATATTACTCTAACAAGTTCCTTTATTGTTGGAAGTATAGAGAAATTATCAATTTATCACACATGACACGAGATCATCATTACACACTGTGGCTTATTACATGGTCGGAACATAGGCTTAATAATACGATTGGTGAGAACGTGATAAAAGGTTGGGTTCAAGTCTATTAATCTCTTTTCTCTCTAAAGACAGTAAAAATATGTTTGTATTTATTTAATAAATTAATTAAAAAAAATTTCCTCAATATAAATGATGCTTACAAGTCCAACGATACTCTAGTTTGTTATCCTGGTACTTCTTATAGATTAAGATTTAATCATTAATCTTAATTAAAAAAACTTTGATGGAACTTCAAATTCCAAGATCCACAAGCTACGATAGCACGTTGAACGTAAAAATACAACGTATATCTGTATATGTATGATTAAGGGTACACAGTAACGTTGGACGTGTAACATATATATTCATGAGAGGCTAACTATTTTAATAAATATTAAGCTAATGGTGTAATTTATCACTGTTTAAATATGCTATCAGTAGAATATGTTACTATTGATCAATGTATTCTCTCAACAATTCAAATACTAAAGAAAAAGAATACTTATTTTGATATATATAATTTAAATTTAAAAGTGTATCTTTTCAATTTTAAATCATATGTACATAGTTTAGTTTTAAATACGATATTATATTATATGTTACATTGTATGAATATATTATAAATTACACATTTTTAAATATATTAAATATTGTTAATTTTGCATTAAATTATAAATTATAAATTTTAATATTTCAGTTTTTAATTTTAAAATCAGCACTGAAATTTTCATCTTTAAAAGATAAATCCCACTACTGATTTAAAACATTAATATTAAAATTTGTAAATGTACATCTTAAATTTGAAATTAAGAATAATATTGAATTTATTACTTTTATCTTAATCCTGTCTTAATCTCTTTTTAATATAAAATTATTGTTTTGTTCGCTATCGTTGCTTACAGCAATATTGTATTTATTAATTACAAAGCATGAATATAAATTTCTTCAAGATATACAATTTTTATTTATGAACCTTTATCGAAAATTATTCTAAATACATGGGAAAATTCAACTCTTTCTAAACTGTTAAGTTACAATATATTTCATATTAAAAAAAAAAGAAAGTAAAAATCTATTTATCTAGGTAAAAGCTACGATATGTTTCTAAATATTCTAAAGATGTGTTTGAACTAAATTAAGCATGTTTTTTTGGCTTACACATAAAAGAATGTGTAAATGCGGGTGTGTGTTGTGGGAGTGGTATATTTATACATATAAACACATATGTACCCTTGGCAATCATATATATATAAGATGTTAACTAGTTTAATGATTTTTAACAACATGTAATTCTAATAAACATGTTTTTACTTTGTGCACATATATAGAACAAGGTTAACTCAAACGTTCAATGCATCTAAATTATACATTTGTAATGAATTTAATTAACATATTTATAATTTAAATATTACAACTAAATATGTGTGACCATCAAAATATACACTTTAATACTAAATATTACAAATTTTCTATGTAATGGACCATTGGTTAAATAGGTTCAATTCTATTGTAGAAGAAAATTATAGTTAAAAAGGTAATTATAAAACATGTCAATAAAAAAAATCATGATAAAAAAAGATAAAATGACATGATCAATAGCTTCAAGAAAAAAAATTTGCTTTTAATTTAAATTTTAAATGATATTCACTTTGTATTATTTCATCACATGCTGCTTCCTATATTATGTTGATTTAAATGTATTTGTAATAATTGAATCGTGAAAATAGTAACAAATGTAAAAATATTTGGAACATGTAATGGTGTACACATCAAATGATAATGATGTTTATTTTCATGCTTGGGTTTTATGTCTCTTTAAATGGCTTGATTTGTGTATAAAATGCAAGTTACAATGGTTTCATTTGTAATCTCTTGAATAAATGGTTCACTTAACTACCTTTTCTACCCCATTTTCCTCACTAGTTGTCTTCTATAAAATTAAGGCATCACTATGTCAATCTTGTTATCTTAAGTGTTATTCAAGAGTGTTATATAATATAATTATAATGTTCATTATCACATCTATTGTGGAAAGGAAATCGTCAATGTGATTAAAATATGTGTTGTATATTTACAACTTTAGTAATGTAAATTGGGTGGCTTATAATGTGATATTATTTAAAAAGAGAGTGGAGAAATCATTTTAAGTTGTTATAGTTTGTGCAATTGCATAGTGCTCCGCAACAATCATTTGCATTTGATAACTATGACTTCGGATGATACATATTCATTTAAATGTATGAATGTGTTTAATCCTTGTTAAGATGTAAACAGTTTGGTAAACGGTTTGACAATTTGAACAAGTTTTCACGACAGTTACTATGTGATTAAATATGATGATTAAGCTTTTAACTTTTTGAGGACAAGGTTATGTCTAGCACAACTTTGTGCTACGTGAAAATAAATTGTATTTGTAATAATTGTTCTTTTAAAGAAATTAGCAAATGAGGATAATTTGCATTTATATTCCAAAAAAAATATTAAGAAATGAGAAAAAATTTAAGGAATAGAAGCGGATTGTGCTTAGGTTTAAAAGATTTCACATTTATACGTGAGAAGAACCAAGTATTTTAAAAGTGTAAATTGAGGGTGTGTATATAATGTATTTAATGAAATTATTTTTCAGCTTTTAGCAAGGAGTGTAATAAAGATGGTAGTTTCTTTATCTTCTAACCATGTATTCTTTACTTATAATGTAATATTTTGAGGTTTATAAAAATTTTCAGTTTTTATATTAATAATAAAAGCTAAAATAAATACTAATACTTTCTATACACAACTTTAAATAATCAACATCTATAATAGTTACTTTGTTTATAAGCAGATATAAACCACTATACTATAAGAAGTGGTAAGTGTTAAAATAATAAGATAGTGTAGGTTTTGTTGAATTGGTCCATGATTATTACTTTTAATACTTTAATTTCTTTAACACACTATATCATTATATTAATTCTTTAATTTTCAAACAAATTCAAATTCAAAAGATTGTTGTTTTTTAAATTCGTACCATATATACGATAAAAAAATTTAATTTAGCCAAGGCAAAAAAGGATTTTTTTGTTCCATGGTAGATAGGCAAATAGTTCTATTTAATGAATAAGGATGTATATGTAATGTTTGTTTAAAATTCTAACTTGAATAAGTTATAACAAAATAGAAAATTTATAAAGTATATTGCAAAGTAAAAAAAATGATTTTTTGTATAAGTCAAACATAATAGAGATTTATCCTAAATAAGAAAAAAATAAAAGATTGAAGATTACCCTTATGTGTTAAAAGTATTTGTACAAAATGAATATGTTTTTGTCACAATGCAAAAGCTAAAGAGCAGGTGAATATTAATTATAAATTAATATATGAGATGAGAATATACAAATAATAATTTGATTTCATATAGATATACATATATAATTAAATATTATACACACACACATGTGTGTGTGTGTGTGTATAATTGAAATTACATGTAAAATATATATATAAAGATGCGTTAAATAATTTGTTTCCAAATTTTCCATTTAAGTTCCTAAAACAATATATAAAAAAAATGTGTTTATATCCTAGAGGTACATATATGTATTTGTAAACCTATATTTTATATTGATGACGTATAACATGCATATACATATGTATATATCAATATATATGTTGATGTATTCATATGAAACATACAGATAAAAAAGAGACACAATTATGACAATCTCAATTAAATGTTTATTTAAAATGTACGTCATTAAACATGTACGTCATCTTCTTCTACATTTGAAGACATGCTTAATATATGAACCAGCATATACATAGCTTGCACACGTGCACATACACATGCCTTCACGCACACACATGCTTACCTCAAATTGTTTATTTTAAAAAACTTGAAGATATGAACTAACTTCTCAACACTTCCATTGCAACCATTTGTTAATTTATAAGTGACCTTTAAAACCAAATTAAATATTTTTGAAGCCATAGAAATAGTGTAGCCTATATCTTATATATTTGTGTGTATGTGTACCCATATATGTTATATATATATATGGTTGAATGCATGCATGTATATAATGTGTTACACATTTGCGTATGCATGTATGAATTAGATGAATATATAAAATTTAAACTATACAGACATGTATACATTTTGTCTAGTGTGAATTTTATTTGAAGATACATTTAATTTAATTCTTACATGTATTAATCAGGAGAATGTATACACATGCACAAGCATATATACACTAAATACATACCTCTGACTTCTTGTCTTGACCATGAAGAATGTGTTATGTGGAACTTCATCTGTTTTTGGTGATCTCTTATAGGACTCAACCATATTAATTTAATTATATATTCTTACTTATATATAAACATATAATACCACCGTTGGTAAACCTATGCCTAGGGAGTTCACTTACACTAATATATAAATGCTATATATAAATGGTCATAAAGTATATGGTAAAATTTTATTAAATGAAATAAGTAAGTACACATACGTCACCATTGTGAAAGTCTCTTTGGTTACCATCGTGAAAGTCTTTATGTATGTATGGTAAAACTATTTGGTGATTGAGAAATTGAATTAATTGATATGTTGATAAAATAATTAATTTGAAACTAACAAACTCCTAAACCAAGAAGTATATATACAAATTGTTCTTAATTAATTACATAGGTTAGGACCTTACAATATGACTTACACATGGTACTCTTATTACTTTATATAATTTCTTATGTGAGATTGTGAATGCCTTTTGAAAATATATAAAATAATAAGTAAATAAGAATTAATTTTCTTCCTTGTTTTATTTATAAGAATATGTTGTGTTATTAATAATATGATTATGATGAAATCTAGTTTAATTTCTAACATGTACTTTAGCCTCTTTTATTCATTGATTCTATATTAACACTATTTAATAACTTAAAAGTGCAAAGAAGTATCATTAATATTTATAATTACATGATAACACTTTATCACTAATTTTAAAGAATAATCTTACACTTAGTTCATGTTTCAAATAACCTCTTAATGTTTGGTTGGTAATATTAACAACACTTTAAGTATGGCCCACCTAAGTAACTGTGTTTATAACTTAGATATTCATTATTTCCAAATTTATTTGATTTTTATATTAATCAATTAAAAAGTTATTTAATAGGAACATGAGGGCTTCAATTATTTCCTTGTTGTGAAAAGGAGGATGACAAATTAAGTTTTTATTAAGGCAAATGCTTTACATAAGTGAATATACTTTGTATATATTATTAGCAAAGACATTTACGTATAATGCAATATATTTAGGGCATATGTGTCAAATGACATCAACTTTAAAAGTGTGAGAAAACGAAATGTGTGTATATCCATGTGTGTATGTAAATCTATGGCATACAATTAAATATGTTAATTAAATTGTTTAAGTGCAAGTTCACACATTTTTATTATTTATTTATTTATTTGTGCTCAAGTAAGTTTATTTCAATATTAAAAATGATTTTACACTTACATGAATTAATCAATACATTGAATCTTCATATTGTATGCCATAGATGTACATACTTGCATGTTACATTTTATCACATTTGTGAAGTTTAATTTATCTTAACTAGTATATTTACTTAATTTTTTTTTTTAAATTATAAGATTAATAATTAAGTGACATGTCACATATCAACAACAAACATGTTGTGCTAAAGGACTGCATCATGTCAAGATGTAAATGTATAAACAACATCATGTGACACATGTTGTAGACGTATTTCATTGTGTTGTAATGCAAAAGTTAAAATGAGGTAAACGTTTAGTTGGAAGTATATATAAAGTATTTTTGCTGATATGACATCTTAATTAATGCATTTGTCCTGAAATACATAATTGTGAGTATCAATATCATCTGTGAGAGACTATCGTAACGAGTTAAGTATATTTTATATATTATATTTTGATGTAATCATCAGAAAGGATTTGCTAATCTAATTAGCACCAATAAAAAACCTTTGACATAGAAGAAGTTGAAATGCGGCAATATACTTAAATATTTACACGTGATTTTTTTTGTTCTCTTCTTAAACCACTTGAGGTTCTATTATAACTTTATTAATAAGTGGAGGATACGCTAAACAAGCTCAACAAAGTGCAAGCGGAGGAAAGGCTAAATAAACAAGCTCAATAAAGTGAGTTAATCTTCTTTCTTACGTATTGTTTTGTATTAATACCACAGTAACGCAACTTAATCAACATAGATCACATTTCACCAGCTTGAAACAAGTTGATCGGGGTTCTTTTCATATCTATTAAATTAGTATTAATATTATGATTACTTACACAGTAATGAAATAATACTAAACAAATTCATCACTGGTCATGCATGAAACATGAAGCATATTTTGGTGAACTATATAAGAGACAAAAAACAAATTACCTTTATTTAGTTTTATTAAGTCTCTATTTCATAACTTTTAGCAACTTAATCAGTTGGGATGGGCATCGATTCGAACCTCGGTGGATCTTCAAGGTACATAATCCCCTGTCGCTCGTTTTGCGGTGGTACAGCCCAGTTAAGACCATGGTAACGAGCGGTATGCCAACTCCACTCGAGAGTTCCTGACATCATATATCCAAGACCATCGATGAACGCCTTCACCTGTGGAGAGAAGTAGCTGGCCTTGGATATTGAAGCATGCAGCTCACAGAACCTTCGATCCACGGAGTGCACAAGCTCACTTGTGAGATTGACTGCCGTCTGAAAATCAACACCTTCCGACAAGCAAAATGCCGAAGGAAGGTTGTTAAAATCTCGTCCTATGTACTCTTTGCGGAATGATAAGATATCGTTGGCTATTACCATGTGGTCGACACAGGCAATCTCGATTTCTTTAATCTCCGGACGATTTAACACATGTTCATCTAGCTCAATGCCTGCTCCGTATTCCATCAAGGGAACCAGTATCATGCCAGAGCTAACAACACGCTTGAGTTCAAGTAGCTGACTCGGGCTCAACACCGCATGCTCCTCGCGGAGCTTGGATTGATGAGCTATCAGATTGAACAAAGTGGAGCACCTATCAGAGAGCCGAGCATATTGCGTTGCTGTCATGCTGGTCCGCAACTGTTCCCATAAGGAAACAAAGCAAGAAAGGAACATGTCATCTCCTCCTTGCCAATCACGAGTTTGTGAATTGCCTCGGATGACTTGAGTGTATTTATGCATGAGAGCACCAGTCTTGTTGCCGTCGGCCCCAATCGACTTGACGTCGTCAGCCTTTGTGTCCAGGAGAATGAACCAACATAAGAATTTTGTCAACAATGGGAGTCTCGATTCAAAGGCCGTGGGCCAGAATGCACACGCTAGAAAGGGCCACTTCTCCGCCACAATGAACTCCAGCTCCTTGTCATTGGTGGACTCGGCAGAACATTTACAAAACTCATCGATTTCCTTGACTAGATTCTCGTACACTGGATGCAGCTTGGACAAAGGGAATGAGCAAGGCAAGGACGGAAGGTAGATTTGAGTGAGGCCTTCCATTGCCAATGAGAGAATGAGAGATTATTACTAGAAGAAAGAAGAAGAAGAAGAAGTATTGTACATTTGTAAGATACATCTGACGTAATTATATAGTCGTCAAGCCGCGATTAAGTAACAGTGGGGCTATTCGCACTTAAACTTATCCTAATATTAAAGTCATTTTTAAGTGTTTTTTCTATTTGCACAAGCATGTATTTACCCGTTTTTTAATGTTTTTTTCTTAAATATTCCAAGTTCGCACATCTGTACTTAAAATTTAGTACTTCCTTAAATTTAAGTTTTTTAGACCAATTTTTAAGTGAGGGGGTGGGGGGTCATTTTAATTTTAAGAATTTACCTAAAAAATATTTGAAAAATATTCTAAAATGATTCTAATGAAATAAATTTGCACCAAGTGTTGGCGTTGCGGGAAAAAATTTCTAGCAAATTACAAGGATTTACAAGGATTTTTTGTGAGGTTTGAGGACCGTGTTTATGGCGGACGACAGTAATAAAAGAAGAGTGGAGAATTTAGAGGAGGAAGAAGAGAATTTTTTGGTAGGGTTTGCTGAATCACCGATGGGCCTGGAAGATCACCGGCCCTTGGATCTGGGGAACTCGTGGAAGCAGAGGAGGGCAAGCTAGTGGCCCAAGAGCTGGGCTTGGAGCAAGCATCAATGCAGGCCGTGGATTTGAGTATGTTGGAGCTGGGTGTGGACCAAGTGCGGAGCTCGGTGGTGCAGGTCATGAATCTCAACACGGTGGAGCTAGAGGAGGGCACGGAGCTCCCACAGCTTCAAGGACTCGGCTATTTTCAGAACTTGTAAGTTTTCATTCCTTTTAGGGTAGAGGTTAGGTGTTTGTTAGGATGTGGAGGACCAGGAAGATGATGAGGAGCTCCCCGATGAAGAGGAAAACATTCTCGAGGGTGATGATGGTGGTGAGTTTGTGGATACCTCTAGGTTTGCAACTGCTCCAGCAAAAAGAAGTCGAGGAAAAAACTGGAAATGGGAGGACACAGCGGTGCTGATTGACCTCATGAGGGAGGATTACTTAGCCAAGATCGCTGGGAACAGGAGCAGTGAAGAGGCTATGTTGAGTGGGAATCAGCGATGGATCTTGCTGGCAAGAAAGATGAAGGAGGCTGGATACGATCGTGATCAGAAGATGTGTAAGCGTCGATGGCACAATATGCTAAGTGACTACAGGTGTGTTGGAGATTTTCAACGGAAGACAGGAAACCCAGACTACTTCGGGCTGAATCCGACTGAAGCGAGGCAGCTTCTTCCTGGTTTGAACACGCAAGTGATGCCTCGGGCCATGTATGATGCGATGGGTGCTTTTCTTGGAAGGGATGCATCAACAGCCCCCTCATTTCTTGCAGATTCAGATGTAGTTCAAGATGAGGATGATCCCACGGAAGGAGATGATGCTCATGGAGATGCTTCTCAGGTGCCTGGGAGCTCAGGGAAGAAGAAAAAAAGTCAAAGAAGGCAAAGCATACAATGAGTAGTCTGCTCAGGGAAGGGAATGCCTTGTCTGCAGCTAGAAATGAGCTGAGTTTGGCATGGTAGCAGGAGACCCTTGCATGCCAGCGAGAGATTTGCCAAGCTAAGAAAGAGAAGGCTTCTGCTACTACCAGCCTTGCCGGGGCAATTGTGAACATCTCCATGGCCTTGTGCAACTTTTTAAATGGTGCAGCTGCTCCTTAATTTTCTAGTTGCTAGCGAATCTAGATTTTTGCTTGTTTATTCGAGTCTACTTGTTTGCTGGTTTTTTAATATATTTTGGAAGTTTAATATATTTTGGAAGTAATCAAAAATTTTATTCTTGCTATTTTTCAGGAAGAAACCGAGCCACCCCCCTGGAGCCTTCATCACCTCTTCCTCAACAACTTGAACATGTAGTTGGAGAAATCGGGCTAACACAACTTCAGCCGCCATCACCTGAGCCTTCAAGCCTCCAAGCTGAGCCCCCGATCATGAGAAGATCCTTGAACAACCGAATAGCAGTGATTGATGCAGTGACAAGGAACAAATATGCCTCATCATTTTTCAGGTTTGATATTTTGAGCACTTCAAAACTGCAATGTTTTACATACATATTTCTATGCTAGGTTTTGGTTCTTGTAGTTGAAGCTTTCAGATTGATTGCTAACGACAAGAGCCCTGCTTTACCAACTTTACCTGGTGAAGATGATGATGAGACGGAGCTTCGTCGAGCTATGGCTGCCAAGAGGTTTTGCACCGGGCTATGGTGGGTGAAGCTAAGGAACCTCACAGCTTGGAGCAAGTTCTTCATGGAGTATTATGAGCCTGGACAGTGGAAGAGAAAGCTCCGAATGGAAAAGAAAACCTTCTTCTTGCTCTATGGTATGTTAGAGGAGGACATCCGCAAGCAAGACACGACGTGGAGGAGAGCAGTTCCTATCGGATGTTCGCTTGGGAGTCACCTTGTACAAGCTGTTCAAGAACACAGACTACTCGGATCTTTCAGATAAGTTTGGAATTGGTGAATCTACTGCTCATGACATTGTTTGTGAGACTACTACTGCGATCGTCAAGAGCCTGGGGTACAAGATTTGATTCCCAGAGACAACGGAAGAAGTTCAGGCTGTAGCTGCGGGCTTTCAAAGGGTGATAAGAACCCAATTGCCCAATGTTGCGGGGCAATAGATTGTACGCATTTTGAGATAATTCGTCCCGCTGGCCCAGACGGTGAGAGCTATTACGATCGGAAGCAGCGTTACTCCGTGATCATGCAAGGAGTGTGTGACGCTCAAAAGAGGTTCTTGAGTGTGTATGCAGGCTGGCCAGGTGAATACTTTTTTTTTTACCAGGTTCTTATTTTTCTTTTTAATATTTTTTTTCGTTTCTAGGGAGTGTGCATGATATGAGAGTTTTTCGGAACTCTACTATAAGAAACACGATTGCAGCAAGACAACTACTCATAGCACCTCTTGAGCTTGCATTCGATGAGAGGATTGAGCCTTACCTGGTGGGAGATAAAGGTGGGAGATAAAGTTACCATCTCCAGCAACATCTAATGATCCCTCACACAAGTAAGTGTTGTTTGATTTTTATTTACGTAAGTTGTAAAGTTGTCACAGCTCCCCACCCAACGAGGGGTGAGTTCGAGTTCAACCTCCAACACCACCTAGCTCGGATTGTTATTGAGCAAGCATTTGGACTTCTGAAAATAAAGTTTAAATGTCTAGATCAGAAACAAAAAATTTGCCCGAAGTACCTCCTGAACATCATCAAGAGTTGTTGCATCTTGCACAACTTCTTGATTGATGTTGGTGAAACCGATCTTCGGGCTGAGATACAAGCATGGAAAGAGGAGGTTAAAAAGCGGAAGAGGCTTAAAACATAGTGGATTATGGTGATCCTGTGCAGGCTGAGGGAGAGCCACTAGAAGACTTGCGAGGGCTAGAGGATGCTAGGGACATCCGGGAGAACCTCACCGACTTTCTCTGTTTGCGTTCTTATTGAATATTTCAAATACTCCCGGGAAATGAAATTTTGAATTTTAAGTTTTTTTATAAGTATGTGAATATGCAAATGATAAGTACGTGATGTGTGAATGAACTTGTATTTTAGTTGAAAAATGTATGTTATAAAACTAGGGTATGTAGGAATAGAAAACATCTTAAATCTTTACTTAAATGTTTAAGTTTGCTTTTAAGTTTTATACGTGCGAACATGAAGTTCTTAAAATTTTAAGCGAGTAACTTTAAAATTTTAAGATTAAGTTCATGTGCGAATAGCCCCAGTGGTATTAGTATGTTCCTAAATAATTAATATATAATTAAATAAAATGTGTATAGCTTTATTGGTGAAGCATGTGGATATAAGAATAAATGAAATTCAGAACATATTGAAGACTAAAAGAGAGAGAAAGAAAGAAATATAAATGCTCTTACTATAATTGTTTTTCAAAGAAGAGAATTGATAAAATAAACAAATCAAATAGGCCAAATAAAAGAAATTATTAATTAATGAATGTGCTTATTAATATTTCTGTTAATTTTAAAGTTTAATCAATGAATTTTAGTTATGGGTAAGGGTTAAGCAAAATAAATTAAAAAGTAAGATAAAAAGATTCACAAAAAAGCTTTCAAAATTGTATAGTTAAAATATCAAATTAATGTATTGTGTATAATGTTTCATTTATCAAGAAGGGTGTACAAATGAAGATTTGGCAAGTCAAGAATTTATAATTTAAGAGCACCAAACAATTTTTTATAAATATATTTGCCATGTGATGAATAAAATATAGGTGTAGATGTAAATGTAAATATATATTCTTTAACTTCCAATAGTGTTAATGAAATGGAGTTAAAAAAACATTTTGTTTGGTGGTGTAAAATTGTAATTCTTTTTTTTTGTTGTGGTGTGAAATAAAAGAAATTATTAATAAGTGAATGTGTTTATGTTAATTTTTAAACTCAATTTAATGAATTTTAGTCATGGGTAAGGGTTAAACAAAATAAATTAAGAAATAAAATAAAAAGATTCACGAACGAGCTTTTAAAATTGTATAATTAAAGAAAAATATTGAGATTGAAAAATTAAGTTACAATTTTTAAAGATGAAGTGTGAAAAAAAATTCTTAAAATATTTGAAAATGTTAAAAAAATATCAATTTTTCATGATGTATTAATTGAAAAACATGTAATTAATTCATAATGTTAAACATCATCACCAATTAAGCTTGTTATAAAATTGGTGGTCACAAGGTATAAAAGCAAGTGTGAAATGTTAATTATATTTCATAACGATTAGATATGGTTCGCATGGCAAGCCATGTGATATATACATTTGCACTTTTTTACTATGGCATATATCACTGGTTGTATACGCTTTGAGTGTGTGAGTTTGTGTGTATGCTTTCTGTGTTTTATGTATGTGTTCAGTGCCAAAATACCCCTTAATTTTTGTTGACGCGAGAGTAAATAGAATTTCTAAAATTGATACTCTTGTACAGCTTTTAAAATTGCTCGTCTATATTTGATTCAGTACAATATTTGGGTATTGATTATTATTAAATAAATTAGATCAAAATATGTTAAATTACTCTAAACTAATGCATTTTTATACAGTAGAATACTTAATTACTAGTACTACTATTACTATTACTACTACTACTACTACTAATAATAATAATCTCTCATTGACAATGGAAGGCCTCACTCAATCTACCTTTCGCCCTTGCCTTGCTCATTCCCTTTGTCCAAGCTGCATCCAGTGTACAATAATCTAGGCAAGGAAATCGATGAGTTTTGTAAATGTTCTGCCGAATCCACCAATGACAAGGAGCTGGAGTTCATTGTGGTGGAGAAGTGGCCCTTTCTAGCGTGTTTATTCTGGCCCATGGCCCTTAATCGAATGTTGGTTCATTCTTCTGAACACAAAGGTTGACGATGTCAAGTCGATTGGGGCCGACGGCAACAAGATTGGAGCTCTCATGCATAAATACACTCAAGTCATCCGAGGCAATTCACAAACTCGTGATTGGCAAGGAGGAGATGACATGTTTCTTTCTTGCTTTGTTTCCTTATGGGAACAGTTGCGGACCAACATGACAGCAACGCAATATGCTCGGCTCTCTGATAGGTTCTGTGAGCTGCATGTTTCACTATCCAAGGCCAGCCAGGTGAAGGCGTTCATCGATGGTCTTGGATATATGATGTCAGGAACTCTCGAGTGAAGGCGTTCATCGATGGTCTTGGATATTGATGTCAGGAACTCTCGAGTGAAGGCGTTCATCGATGGTCTTGGATATATGATGTCAGGAACTCTCGAGTGGAGTTGGCATACCGCTCGTTACCATGGTCTTTAACTGGGTTATACCACCGCAAAACGAGCGACAGGGAATTATGTACCTTGAAGATCCACCGAGGTTCGAATCGATGCCCATCCCAACTGATTAAGTTGCTAAAAGTTATGAAATAGAGACTTAATAAAACTAAATAAAGGTAATTTGTTTTTGTCTCTTATATAGTTCACCAAAATATACTTCATGTTTCATGCATGCCCGGTGATGAATTTGTTTAGTATTATTTCATTACTGTGTAAGTAATCATAATATTAATATTAATTTAATAGATATGAAAAAAGGAGAGAGAGAACCCGGATCAACTTGTTTCAAGCTGGTGAAATGCTTGTTTATTTAGCCTATCCTCCACTTACACTTTGTTGAGCTTGTTTAGCGTATCCTCCACTTGCGTGTAATGTCACTGAAACTTTTCATATAGTTATTAATAAAGCTATAGTAAAACCTGAAGTGGTTTAAGAAAAGAAAAAAATAAAATAAAATCATATGTAAATATTTAAGTATATTATCACAAATATATAAATATTTAAGCATTTCAATTTCTTCTATGTAAATGGTTATTTACTAGTGCTAGTTAGATTAACAAATCCTTGTAGTCGGTGGTTACAAAAATATAATATATATAGTTAAGTCATTATAAAGTATTTACGATAGTCTCTCTCAGATGATATTGATACTCACAGAGTCAAAGTATGTATTTACGGCACGTCCGTGAGCGCCAGAGTTTGAGTGTGGTAAATTAGGTCTCTTGAAGTCAAATGCCTTAGTTAATATGTCACATCAGAAAATACATTTTATATATACTTCCAATTGAAATGTTTACCTTGTTTTGCATCATTACACGATGCAATACTTTTAACGCTTTTGCATATGGACATCATGCAATAGGTTAAAGACATATGTGTCAAATGACATGTTTGTTATGGATACTTGACATGTCACCTAAGTATCAATTTATTTATTATTAATTTTATAATTTAAAAGTGTAATGTAACTAATTAAATACGTAAGCTACCTTACAAAAGAGATTAATTATATAAATTCATTAATTAATATAATTAAGATAAATTAAGCTTTCCAAGCGTGAGAAAATGTATATGTACATACATGTGCATATGTGCATCTATGGTATACAATACGAAGATTCAATGTATTAATTAATTCATGTTAGTGCAAAATTACACATTTTTAGATTTTTATTTATAAGATAATTTCAATATTCAATTTTGCTTAAATCAATATATGATTGCAAGTGCAACTGATTTCAATATTCAATTTATAAGATAATAACCAAATATATAGCATATTTTTAAATTTTAAATTTGATATAGTTTCATATTAGACTCATTTCATTCAAATTTAACATTATTAATATAGTATAAAAAGCTATACAAGTTAAGCTACTTGTTTCTTATTTTAGATTTATATTTTTTTAATTTTTTAATTTATTTTTATACATTTTACGTTTTTGCACATTAATTTATGAATAAAAAATTTCTTTTATTACATAAAAACTAAATTAATTTTTCGCTACTTTAAAGTTTTGCATTAGAATAAAACATAAAAAAGGAAAATTTAAATTTAGATATAAAGTTTTTTATAACCTAAACTATGGTTGTAAACATGAATAACTTATTAAAATTGATTTAAATTTTTTATTTATTAAAATGTTAATTTGACTAATGATCTTAAGATATATTAAAAATAATAAATTTAAATAAATTTAAATATATAGTGGCATCTCGTGTTTTATAAATTGAGTATTGTAACATTTTTAATATTCAAATAAAATTCTTTGAGCATAAATAAATAAATAAATAATAAAAATGTGTGATTTTGCACTTACATAAATTAATTAACATATTGAATTATATGCCATAGATGTACATATACACACATGAATGTACATTTTCTCACACTTGTGAAGTTGATGTCATTTAACACATATGCCCTAAACATATTGCATCATGTCTTAATACAAAGGTAAAAAAGAACTAAATGTCTTTGCTGACAATATTATAAAGCATATTCACTTGTGTGCATTTCTCCTACAGAAAACCTAATTTGCCCTAAAAAAATCAGTATTTATCAATTTCATATTGATTATAATGAATTTGATGTATCATATAAAATTACTATAGGGTTTTTCTAACCCACTCAATTGCATTTAACTCACACGTGATGGCGAAGGGGTTAGCACTTATTACTAACGCACAACATGTAAAGATGTCAAATAAGTGTAACAAAGACACCACACCTTTTATCTTTTATGTTAAATATAGATATAAATATAATATAGTGCAATATCTTTACCTCCCACACATATTGAAGAAAAGACTCATGCTAGTGTCATATATAACTTTTAATAGGCACGTGTGCATGACATGATGCAATAAGTTAAGGGTATATGTGTCAAATGACATTAGTCTCACAAGTGTGAGAAAATGTGTGTACATCATGTGTTTGTATGTAATGTTAGTTAATTTATGTAACTACAAAAACACATATTTTTATTACTTATTTATTTATTTGTGCTCAAATAATTTTATTTCAATACTATAAATGTCTCAATACTCAATTTATAAATGAGATGCCACTACATATTTAAAATTATTAAAATTACCTTTTTAAATATAAATTAATATCATTATTTAAATTTAACATTTTAATAAAAAAAAATTTCGTAAATTAATTTTAATAAGCTATTCATGTTTAAACCATAGTTAGGTTTATAGAGATACTTTATATTTAAATTCATATTTTCCTTTTCATATTTTATACTAATTAGAAATCTTAAAGTAACAAAAAAATAATTTAGTTTTTATGTAATAAAAAGCAAATTTGTATTCATAAATTAATGTGCAAAAATGTAAAAATTATAAAAATAGCTTTGAAAAAAGATATAAATATAAGTACAGCTTTTTTATACTTTATTATTATAATGTTAAATTTGAGTGAAATGATCTAATTTGAATAATGTATTAAGTTTAAAATTTAAAAATATGCTACATATTTGGTTATTTTCTTATAAATTGAATATTGAAATTTATTATTATTAAAATAAATTTAGCATAAATTAAATATATAAATAAAAATTTGAAAATGTGTGATTTTGCACTTGAATTAATTAATATATTGAATCTTCATGTTATATGCCATAGATGTACATATACACATGTATGTACATATAGAAGATTAATTTATCTTAATTACATTAATTATTTGGTTAATCTTTTTAAATTATAAAATTAATAATGATTAAACTAATGCTTAGGTGGCATATCACTTATCAACAACAAACATGTTATTTTACAATGTCCTAACGTATTGTATTGTGTCAAGGTGTATAAGTAAAAACAACAATAATAGATATGTTTTAAAAGTATTACATTAGTGTAGAAATATAAAGGTCAAAACAAGTTAAACTTTTGTTAAAAGTATATATGAAGCATTTTTGTTGATGTGAAATCTAATTAAGGGCCTTTAGTTAAGACATTTGAGAATCAAAAATTAATAATAATTGATATATTATTAAAGAAAATCATTTTATTTTTGTGACAAACTTGTCACAATAAAATATTTAAAAGAAATTCTTAAAATTAAAATTACTAATAAAAACTTGCATTGCATATGTACTTATTAAAAGTTATGTACAACACTAGCATGAGTCTTTTCTTAAATATGTGTGGGAGGTAAAGAGACTATATTATATTTATGTATATTTAACATAAAAAATACAAAAAAAGTGTGATGTTTTTGTTACACTTATTTAACATATTTACATATTAAAGAAAGTGCGTTAATAATAAGTGCCAACCCCTTTGCCTTCATCTGTAAGTTAAATGCGATTGAGTGGGTTATGAAAACCCTATGGTAATTTTATATGATACATCAAATTCATTATAAACAATATGAAATTGATAAATGATAATTTTTTTTAGGGCAAATTAAGTTTTCTTTAGGGGAAATGCACATAAACGAATATGCTTTGTATACACTACTAGCAAAGATATTTATTTTTTTACCTTTGTATCAGGACATATACAATATGTTTAAGGCATATGTGTCAATGACATTAACTTCACAA
>PUQB01000992.1:0-26869 GCA_003024785.1 Selaginella tamariscina
ACTAGAATCGGAGAGCTATGGAAGCAGTTATCAAACTGTTAAGCCACGATCCAGGAAATAGGAAGTGAGCAGGATTCCAAGAGTAGGAAGGCTTGACTCAGGAGCAGGATAGGAAACAAGACAGGAACTAGGAACTCAAGAGCAAGACAAGACGCAGGACAAGATCCAGGAGCTAGACAGGAACAGGATAGGATCCAGGAGCGAGATAGGAAGGCACAGGGCCGATCCAGGAACAAGACATGAGCAAGACAGGAGCAGGAGGCAAAGGTAAGACAGAACTAAACAAGAACAAGGAACAAGAATAATCGTAGAATGAACTGGTGTTGATAGTAACTGATTGTACAACAATTAGGTCGGAGCTTTTATGCTCACAACTTCAAGCTAATCTGGTCATAAGTCTAATCTAGTCATGAGTCTAATCTAGTCATGAGCTAAGAATACTGTCCCTTATCCTCTAGGCATATCCTGTAGCATATCTATAGGAATATCCTATAAGTATATCCTGTAGGAATATCCTGCATGCATATCCTGTAACCCGTATCCTGTATCCAAAATCCTGCATCTTGTATCTTGTAATCTGGAATCCTGTATCCTGTATCGGTTGTGACAAGAGCCAGCAGGGCCGGGGATAGTAGCTCGTATGAAGTAGGTGCAAAAGGAAACAAAAGCTGTTCAGAAGAGGTAGATGAAACATAAAGGACCAGAAACAAAGGGAAAGAATCAAGTAGTGACCTGCAAGGAGAAGAGGAGAAACATGTGGAGAAACATGTGGAGAAGACTCACAAGAAGAAGAAGCCTAAGGTGGAGAGGCCGGGTTAGTGAAGAGAACTGTTAAAGGTAAAATATTAGGAGCATAGGAACCTACTGTATAGAGAATAAGGGTAGGAAGGTCTGTAGTAAGCATGGAAGGAAAGGCTGTGAAAGGAAAATCCTTACCGAGAGGAAAAGGTAAGGAAAAGGAAAAGGAAAAGGAAAAGGATGACGTGGCGAGAGGAAGAGTAGTTAAGGGGAGTTAGGGCAAAAGGAGGGGTCTCCATTTGAAGTTCAGCAGGAGATAAGGTTCTCTACACTTTGTCTTTTGTATTCATTAGTAATGAAAGGTGCATATTATAAGATCTTGTGTGTATGTATGTTACTCTCAATGAATGGATCTAACAAGGCAATAGCCAAAATCCGTTCTTGCCCTTGACTTGGAGACCAGTCATTGTGGCTTTGAGAGAAGGAGTTTTGATATATATATGTATGGAGAGTTGAGAAAGAAAGTGTGTAGCCTTTCTTAAAGGTTAGGAGAAAGGAAACCGGTTAAACAGGAAAAGGTGGGAGGTTTTCCTGTTTAACATTTGGCGACCACGGAGGGATTTCGCCATTGCAGTGTTAGCATTCATTGAGAAAAGAGGCTAAAAAGATAGAATTCTCATTCTGAAAAAGGCTCGGAAGGTGTAGAGCCGGATGTGTAAAGGAGAAGGAATGAATGGAACCGTGGAGGAACCATCGTCCTGATCCAGCCTTAGCTGATCAAAGGAACCAAAGGCAGGCCAATAGAGTGGCTGCCCAACAGCAACCTGAAACTGACGAAAATAGACGTCAAAATATCCTTGGTAAGATAGTAGAGGATATTGCAGAAACAATACAGAAATCTGAGGCTGATCCAGAGAATTGGAGGCAGTATCAAACAGCTGGTTTAGAGGAGACTGTGAGAGGAAGGAAGGAGTGCCTGTTCATAACCGAGATTGCAAGGAGAAGGATCTCCTGAGAACTCCCGAAGAGGAAGGGAGGAAGGTGTAAGAGGAAATACACCAGAGCAAAGGATTATTACAAATATGGCACTTTTCCGGGAATGTTTGGGGGTACGGTGATGTATCCCACATTCTCTGCAGGAAAGAAGAAAATCCGAAAAGGCACTTACAACAGTTTGAAGAGGTAGTAAAACTGTATAAGGTGACGGATGCAGAAAGGCTGCTTATATTTCCACATACATTGAAAGGAAATGCCTCTGACTGGTATTATGATTTAGAAAAGGAAGTCAGAGAGGATTATCAGAAGGTTACTGATGCTTTTAAGGAATATTTCAGAAAGGAGGAATTGCCGGAGGAACATTTAGAGAAGTTAAGGACTATCCTTCAAGGCAAAACAGAAAAGATAGATGAATATACACACCGTTTTAAGAAACATGAGAAAAAGTGTAAGGCATATGTAAAGATGGATGCCTTATTGCAATGGTATAAGCAAGGGTTGCTAAAACCATATAGAGATCTAGCACTTACTATCAATGAAAAGGATAGAGAGGATCTCATTGATCAATTAAAAATATATGAGAAGAAGAGAGGCAAATAGAAAAGATTGCAGAAGGAAAGTTGAAAGTATATGGAAGAAAGGAAGAATCCTCTGATGAGAGAGAGGAAGCTGATGTAGTAAAGGTTCGTAAATATCCAATAGATGAGAAAGCATTGGCTCAAATGATGAAAACCTTAAAGGGAATGACAGTTAAGGAAGAGATAAAGGCAAAGGTATGGTGCACTAAATGTAACAATCCTGGCCATACAGTGGAGGAATGTAGGCTGCAACTGCCTACATGCCAAATCTGCGGAAAGGAAGGACATGTAGCCCGAACTGCAGACATTTCCTGAACCAGAATGTGGCTGGTATAGAGAGAGAAAGGAGAATGGATGAACGTCCACCTCCTAGAAGGTTCCCACCTAACAGGAATCGTGGGAATGATAGGAATGATAATTATTCCTTATGAGAACAGGAATAATATATATGGCAGAAGGAATGAAGTTCCTTATCAGAATAGGAACAATGGATATTATGAGAGAAGGAATGATGTTCCTTACGAAACAGAGAGGATAGGTATTATGGAGAAAAATGGTCCATACAATGGACGACAGAAGGATAGATCCTATACAGAAAGAAATGATAAACAATAAGAGGAGAAGCAAGACCTTATCAAGGTCAAAGAGGCAGAAATGAGCAATATAATCAGGTCAATGATAGACAAGGACCACAGGGTAGGAATTTTCCTTCCCAGGTTTGTTATACATGTGGTGAAACAGGACATATCTCTAGGGAATGTCCTAGGCGGAATGTACAACCTCCTACTTCCACCAGAATGACTAATGTACAGCCTACAACACGGCTTATTCAAATAGAGGAGGAAAAGGATGAGTATCCACCCGTTGCAAGGGCAGTTATAGCTCTTCAAGAGAAGAAGAAGGAATCCTGTTATGATGGAGAAGGAGAGGTAGTTATTATTCCTAACAAGAAGGAGAGCTTGTTACAGGAAAATGTAAACGAGCAGGAGCAAGGATCCTGACCAGAAAGGTCAGACTGATAACGAATCAGAAGGTATAGACAAAGGTGATATAGATAAAGGTGAACAAAGTTTTTCATTATTACCATTACATGATAAAACAATGGATTCTATGTATCACCAAGCTATAAATCAGGAGTAAAATTACGCTTGGACAGTTGATAAAGGTAGCTCCTTATATAAGAAACCAAATATTAAATGCATTAAGTTTAGTTCAGCAAACACCACCTTCGAGTGAAGGATATACAGTTGTAAAATGGATAAGGAAGTACTGTATGAAGGTGATTATGATGGACAAGTTCCTTGCATCACAGTATATGTGGGAAGAAATAAGTTAAAACGAGTGTTAATAGATGGAGGTTCAGGTGTGAATTTTATTGAAGAAGGTGAATGTAAAAGGATGGGTTTAGGACCAATCCAACCTGCTCCATTTAACCTTAAAATGGCTGATCAACGAAGTGTAAGGCCATTAGGTATAGTAAGAGCAGTTACTATATCTGTTAAAGGACTTAAATTTAAAATATCCTTAATAGTCCTACGAATGGAAGGACAGGATGCAACCTATACTATGTTATTGGGCCGACCTTGGCTTAAGATTGCTTACGTTGTGCAAGATTGGGGCTCAGGAAAAATGACAATAACAAGGTGACATGAAGGTGGATATCTATACTCATGCTAAGAGTATTTAGCAAAAAGGGATAGACCGGTTGCATTAGAAGGATATGATTGGATGCAGGGCTTGGATGATCAGGAAGAAAGGAAATTTTGAAGACATACCCTGATCTAAAAGCCCTTGCAGAGATTCGATTTATATGCAATCGTGAAAGAGAAAAAGAAAGCCTCTCAAAAGGAACAGGAAGAGGATCAGTTGGGTTGCAGGAAAAATTTTATAAGTCTGTTTCTTATGAAATGAACTTACAGGAACAACCTGCGGATTATACTTATATATATAGTAATGACCGTCAAGAAGGTTATACACTTTCTTTTTATCAACTCTCAACATATATATATATATCAAATCACCTTCTCTCAGTGCCACAATGACTGGTCTTCGAAGTCAAGGGCAAGAACAAATTTTGGCTTTTGCCTTGTTAAATCCATTCATTAAGAGTATACATATCACACACACAAGATCTTATAATATGCACCTTCATTTCTAACATGAATACAAGAGAACAAAGCGTGGAGACTCTTTCTCTCCTATTGAAACTTCTTGTGAAGACCCCTTCTCCATTGCCCTAACTGCTCTTAACTACCCTTCCACTCGCCACATCATCCTTTTCTTTCCGAGACTTTCTTTTCCTTTTTCTTACTCTTCTTTTCTTTACTCCCCTTTTCCTCTCGGTAAGGATTTTCCTCCACAACCTTTCCTTCCATGCTTACTATAGACCTTCCTACCCTTATTCTCTCCACAGTAGGATGTCCTGTGCTCTTAATATTTTACCTTTAACACTGCCCCCTCCTTATTCATTGCTGTGTCCTCACGACAACACATCCTGAGCATCCTCCTGATACTCCGTCTCTTTTTGGTCCTTGTACTTCTGGAACTCAGCTTTCTCCTTGTCAAGTTCATGCTGCACCATCGCGACCTGAAGACAAAATGCCTGTTGAGTTGCCCATTCTTCTCTTGAAGACGCTGGAACTCATTCACCACCACCGATAATATGTAGTGGTTTGCTGGCTCTCATCTCATGCTCGCACTAGCCTCTGAAATAAGGTCATCGGCTTCTGCACTATTAGTGGAGACTTGAGCTCCACCACTGAACTCGAGGTCCTTTGTTTGGTTGGTCGCTGAATACCCTTGTTCATCATCCCATGAATGGTAGTCATCTTTGGCACCATAACACTTTCCACTGCTTGCACAATCAGTCATTGGATATCTGCTCTATCCTTGACTGTATATCTTGCATTGATCAGATGGTTGAAAAGGCTTGCTGCCAACTGTGTTGCATTCTGCATCTCATTCCCACCTCTAACCACATGTTCTACCATCTTAATAACTGTGCCAGAACCTGCACAAACTGTATCTGAGTCTTTGTAGTCTGCACATCCTTTCGTGCGAATGCTCTTTGGCGCTTGAAAGACACATCCGCATGTGCGTTGCACTCCTACTGCTGCTGATGCAGATCTTCCTCATCCAAGTGGAAATCGGGGATTGGTATGCCCTGTGACCCATTACCACAATACATACCCCTGCCATACGTACTTTCGTGTGATCTCGGTGACGACTGGAAGGGTGGTGGGTTGAATTGGTGTCTCGAAAATTTTGATCCTCGCACCATCTCTTCCACCTCTCTTGCGATTTCTACAACTCCATCGTCGATTATATCCACAATTGTGGGCGTAACGCCGAAAACAGAATATCCAAAGATGATTCGGGCACCTTCCGCTTTCCTTCTTGCTCATCCGTCGGTTCATCCACTGCTGCCTTACCCTTATCACGTATCTTCTCTTCATAAGGGTCCACTGACTCTAACGGAACTATCATCATTAGACGGCCCTCATGTAACGGCTCCAGGGTGATCTCCTGTTCCATTACCACCTGCGTTTGGGAGTCCGGCTTGAGTTTTCCACTACTCTCTTGTCTTGCCTTCGTCCTGCACTCCTTTTCTACTTCACGCAACTCATCTTCATGCTGCTGCTCCTCCACAGGTTAGTCTTTCTCTCCCTGCTTCAGTGGTTCCTCCTGCTGCATCATGCCTCCTAAATGTTCATCTTCCTCTTCCTCAAGGTCAACCACCAACTTCTGTTCGGAATTGTCCTGCGCTCCAAACTTCGGCTTCCCACTTTTTCCTCTAGACCTCGTGGTTCTTGTTACAGGAAAACCGGAAACCCCACCTTTTCCTGTTTAACCGTTTCCTTTCTCCTAACCTTTAAGAAAGGCTACACACTTTCTTTCATCAACTCTCCACATATATATATCAAAACTCCTTCTCTCAAAGCCACAATGACTGGTCTCCAAGTCAAGGGCAAGAACGGATTTTGGCTATTGCCTTGTTAGATCCATTCATTGAGAGTACACATACATACACACAAGATCTTATAATATGCACCTTTCATTACTATATGAATACAAGAGACAAAGTGTAGAGAACCTCTATCTCCTGCTGGAACTTCAAATGGAGACCCCTCCTATATTGCCCTAACTCCCCTTAACTACCCTTCCTCTCGCCACGTCATCCTTTTCCTTTCCTTTACCTTTTTCCTTTTCCTTTTCCTCTCGGTAAGGATTTTCCTTCTTCACAGCCTTTCCTTCCATGCTTACTACAACCTTCCTACCCTTATTCTCTCTACAGTAGGATGTCCTATGCTCCTAATATTTTACCTTTAACACTGCCCCCTCCTTATTCGTTGCTGTGTCCTCACGGCAACACATCCTGCACATCATCCTGATACTCCACCTCCTCCTGATCCTTATACTTCTGAAACTCCGCCTTTTCCTTGTCAAGTTCCTGCTGCACCATTGCTACCTGAAGGCGAAACGCCTGCGTCTCCTTCCTAAGCTGCTCGTTCTCCTCCTGAAGACGCTGGAACTCGTCCACCACCGATAATATGGTAGCAGTCTGCTGGGTTTCATCTCGTGCTCGCACTAACCTCTGGAACAGTGTCATCGGCTCCTGTGACATCACCGTGGGCTTAAGCTCCACCACCGGGCTTGGAGTCCTCTGCTTAGCGGTCGCTGAACGCCCTTACTCATCATCCCTTGAATGGCGGTCATCTTGGGTGCCATGACGCTCTCCACAGCCTGGACAATCAACCTCTGAATGTCTGCCCTATCCTTAACAGTGTATCCAGCGTTGACCAAATGATTGAATAGGCTTGCCGCCATCTAAGTTGCGTCCTGCGCCTCATTCCCTCCTCCAACGACATGTTTTACCATCTCAGATTGAAGCTACACCAGAACCTGTGCAAATTGAATCTGCGTGTCCGTAGTCTGCACCTCCTTCTGCGCAAATGCCCTCCTGCGCTTGAAGGAGATATCCGCCTGCACATTACCCTCATGCTATTGTTATCCTCCTCATCCAAGCGGAAATCAGGAACTGCCATGCCCTGTGATCCCCCACGATACACACCCCTGCCATACATACCTCTGTGACCTTGGTGATGACTGGAACGGCAGTGGGTTGAATTGGTGTCTCGGAAACTTCATCCTCGCACCATCTCTTCCACTTCCTTTGCAATTTCCACTACCCCATCATCGGTTATATCCGCCGTTGCCGGCGTAACCGTCGAAACTGGAGTATCAGCAGATGACTCGAACCCCTTCCGTTTCCCTTCTTGCTCATCCGTCTTTCATTCGTTGCTGCCTTATCCTTCTCGCATATCTTCGCTTCGAAAGGATCCACCGTCTCTAATGGCACGATCATCATGGGCTGCCCTCCTGTAACGACTTCGGGGTGACCTCCTGATCTATTATCACCTGCTTCTAGATTCCACTTAATCTCCTGCCTCGCTTTCGTCCTCCGCTCCTTATCCACTTCATGCGACTCCTCTTCCAGGTTCTTCCTTTTCTCCTTGCTCAAATATTCTTCATCTTCCTGCATCATACCCCCTGACTGTTCATCCTCTTCTTCCTCCAAATCTACCACCAATCTCTGCTCCGGTCCTTCCTGCGCCCTCACCTTCTGCTTTCCAGTCTTGCCTCCCGACCTTGTAGTCCTCTTCACCGGTGCCTGCTTCTCCACCTTAGGCTTCTTCTTCTTGTGCATCTTTTCTCCCTGTTTCTCTTCTCCCTTGCAGGTCCCCTTCTAATTCCTTCCCTTTAGCTTCGATCCTTTCCGCTTCCCCTGCTTCTTCTGAAACAGCTCTGTCTCCTTCCTCACCTGTTTCATCCGAGCCACAATTTCCGGCCCTGCCGGCTCTCCATGCAGGCGCACATAATCTGCAATTACCTGTACCCACGTAAACGCCATCATTAATGAAGGCTCTCCTTTCTTCTCCAATTCCTGCATGGCGCATAGGTGCTCTCTCAACCTCTTCATCAAATACGAGCCACTCCCACCGGCCTCTTTGCCTTCAATCCATCATACAAGGACATCACTGGGTTTGACGCCGTGATGTGTGATGTTCGAAACTCAAAAGCATTGACAATGAAATTCACTGCCAACTGCGTCTCCTCCACGAGATCGAAAGCTTTAGACCTACCTTACTCACATACTGCTTCCCTTCTTTCAGAAAGTCTGTAAGGTGAGATCTATCTGCCTTAACTTCTCCCTCTGATCTCGGCAACAGGAAAACCTTTTCTAGAAGCTTCTCTGTAAAGAGGAGTTTCCTCTCCTCCGAATACGCTACAAATCCTATCTCAGGCTTATCCACCTTTTCCATCAGCATAACCAGTGTGAAACACTGCTCATCATGAGGCTCTCCATCCTTCAAAATCTGCGCATACTCCCACAATCCGAGCTCCCTCAACACCTTCTCCATTTCTAAGGAGAAATCCCACTTTGTATGTACCAGTTGTACCTGACCCAATCTCTCTCCATCGGAGGATTAATCAACTCACGACAATTTCGAGTAGGCAAACATCCTTTCTTTGCCGACATCTCTCTCTCGCTGCACACTCTGTAAAACCCTAGATCTACAGCCTCGTTTCGTGTGCACTGACAGGCAGAGAATATGCTCCTCAAATCAATAAAAATAACATTTCCTGCAACGTTCTCCTGCGATATATACTTCCTTACCTTATTAGCATTCACCATTCCCTCGATTTCCTCTCCTTCCAACGTTTCTAACTGCATCACTCCTTCTTCCTTTACAACTTAACCCGAAAAGGGCCTATCCATTTTAAATCAAGCTTTTGACTCATTTCTCCCACCTTACCTCTATACCACAGGACCAAGTCCCCTTCCTTTATCTCCTTTCCTCTTCTCTTCCTATCGAGCCAGGCCTTTCTTCTCCTTTGGATAGCCTGTATAGTCCATAAGGCGTACCTCCTTAACTCATCCAACTTCTCCAATTCTATTAAACGAGTTGCCATAGAGTCCTTCTCTCCTATATTATATTGTACCGCTATCCGCAAGGATGGCACAATAAACTCCATTGGGGTTATGGCCTCTAAGCCATAAGCGAGCTTAAAAGGTGTCATACCAGTAGTCACTTTATAAGCTGTCCTATAGGCCCAGAGAACTTCTGGTAGCCTTTCATCCCAATCCTTTCGATTATCCTGAACTACCTTCCTTAAAACGTTCTTAAGGACTTTATTTGTCGACTCAGCCTGCCCATTACCCTGTGGGTAATATGGTGTCGACTTCTTGTGTTTTATCACAAACTCCTTCATGAGCATTTCTATCGTTTCATTCACGAAATGCTTTCCTTATCACTCACAATTTCCTTAGGAATGCCATAACGTACTATTATAGTATTGTATATGACCTTTGCTGTATTATATGCATCGGCCCTTCTCATAGGCTCTGCCTCTACCCATTTCGTCATATAATCTGTTAAAACCAATATGTATTGATTCCTTTTTGAGCTTATAGGATTAATTGGTCCTATAAAATCCATTCCCCATTTC
Source organism: Selaginella tamariscina (assembly GCA_003024785.1). Lineage (NCBI taxonomy): Eukaryota > Viridiplantae > Streptophyta > Lycopodiopsida > Selaginellales > Selaginellaceae > Selaginella > Selaginella tamariscina. Next base: position 9,825 of record PUQB01000992.1, read on the forward strand.
TGGAAAGGTTCTAGTGGGAGAACTGGATTATAAGGTTGTATTTGTTTCTTTGGAGGCAATTGTGCACGTTGGCATTTATCACATGCCTTACAATAGCTACCTACCTCCCTCCATAAAGTAGGCCACCATAATCCTGCCTGAAGGATTTTCCTTCCTGTTATTTCCTCTGCAAAATGGCCTCCTAAGGCCTGAATGAGCCTCTTTTAAAACCTCCGGGACCTCTAAAGGGTCTACACATCTTGTAACACCCCATCGGACCCCAATTTGTACAACTGCCCTCCCACGAGAGAAAAGTGTCGTGTCCTCACGACAAACAACTTCCTTTCATCTGCTTCCTATAAATAGGTGGTACTGTTCCAGTGGCTAGATACTGTTTTATATGATCTAACCACCTTAATGGAACGTCGACACAAATAAATTCGCATCAGGAAAATCATCCATAGTACGTATAGGAACTTCATGTTTTAATGCGACTTAAATGGTCAGCCTATTCATGCTGCCTTCCTGGTTTATGAATTATCTCAAAATTATATTCTGTAGAAGTAAAAACCACCTGGCTAACCTTCCTGTAAGTACAGGTTTATTAAGTAAATATAATAAAGCTTTATGATCGACAAAAATCTTCACTTTATTAGCCAAAAGATAGTGTCTAAATTTATGGATAGCATATACCATCCCCAAAGCTTCTTTTTCTTTAGTGGTGTAATTTACTTATACAGGTGTTAGCCTACGGCTAGTGTAATAGATGCACACTATTCAACATTTGCCGGGATGCCAACTAGCTAAACAAAATGCATATAGGATGAATCCTAATTATGCAAAGTTAGTTAAGGAAGAACTTGATAAGCTATTACAAGTTGGTTTTATATATCCTATACAAGGAGCATAATGGTTATCACCACTTGTAATTGTTCCTAAGAAAAATGGAAAGTTAAGAGTATGTGTAAACTATAAAAAGTTAAATGATGTGACAGCTAAGGATACCTTTCCTATACCTTTTACAGAGGAAATGCTGGATAATGTTGCTCGACACGAAATGTATTCCTTCATGGATGGCTTTTTGGGGTATACCCAGTGATGGTAGCTCCTAAAGATCAACATAAAACAGCTTTTATAAGTCTGTGCGGTGCATATGCTTATAGAGTTATGCCTTTTGGCTTATGCAATGCACCCTTTACCTTTTAGAGGATTATAACAGATACCTTTCGGGAATACCTTTTAAACTTTATGAAAGTCTTTATGGATGATTTTAATGTTTATAGTTCAAAGGATGAACATTTGCATTGTCTGGAAAAGTGTTTCCAGAAATGTAGGCAAAATTTAGTTGCTTTGAATTCTGAAAAATGTAACTTCTTTGTTAAATCAGGAGTCCTTTTAGGACATGTTGTTTGTAAGGAAGGTATATTGGTGGATCAGGATAAGGTTAAGGTTATCCTTAGTTTACAACCACCACAAGATATAAAGGAGTTATGTAGGTTTTTAGGAAAAAGGTTACCATAGGCAGTTTATAAAGCATTATGCTGAGATCGCAAAACCTTTAACAGATTTGCTAAAGGCAGATGTACCATATGATTGGACATTATAGTGTCAAGAGGCCTTTGACCAACTTCGGAAGGCTCTTACTAAAGCACCAATATTGGTTAGTCTTAAATGGGATCGAGAATTCTATGTACAAGTGGATGCCTCGGATATGGCAATAGGAGCCATCCTTACACAGATGCAAGAGGATGGAAAGGGTATTCCTTTTAAATCCTTATAGGACCATGCAAATACATCCTTATACTTGGCTAACAATCCCAATCCTTTATCCTTGAAATCAGGATCCAGTTCTTGAGCTATAGTCAACATCTTAGGTTCCTTCTCTGTTCCTATGTTGACTTGCTCTAGAGGGTTGAGAGAAAGGAAATGGTTAGACAGGAAATGGTGAGGTTTTCCTATTTTCCTGTTTAACAAGCCCCCTTTAGAAAATAGGAAAACAAGGGGAGCCTCTGTCATATATATCAAGTAGGATAGGTGTAAGGAAAAGCTAGTGTTTAGGGTTCTTCTATTGAATGTATCTCTCTCATTGTACATAAATTTTTCTACCTTCTAGGTGGGACTAAAGTGTGTTTAGTTCCTTACTTCTTAATGGCCATAAGCTCAACTTATGTCCTTAAGGCACACCCTTTGTGCCACCCTAACTTTTAGTGTATAAGGGTATGTCACACCTTAAGAGTTGTTCAATTTTTATCGTTAGCAAATCCATGCATGGGAGGTCTTGTTGGAATACACATTTTACTATTCAAAGGTTAAGATATATCTTCATCAAACTAAGAGTAGCATTTGTAGCTAAGCAAGACAAATCCATGTCCAATTATGAATATGGGATCTTGGCTGGTAAATTCTCCTTTCCATGTTTTTGAAGATTCACATAGAGGGGTTTTAAGTTAGCATTTGTGAGCCATGATCATGGCACTATGTATATATCTTGAGTCTGAGGACTATGACGAGATAGCCCATATATTAGAAAATAGTGTCACATGAACAAGTGACACTAGAATAGATGACACACAATACAATGCCCAAGGCACACTCTTTCATGGGTTTAATGCTAAGGGGTTGGATACTTTACCAAGTAGGTGTGCTTGTGCTTGCATCAGGGTGCTAAGCTTAAGCATCCACTTAAGGAAGGGTGTGTTAATTGACACACTTGGCTAGGGGGTGTTCTCTTTGGGGATGTGAACATATTCAAGGGTTGAACAGGCATTTGCGTTTTGCGTTTCATTGCCTCTTGCTGGTTGCAGTAGTGGCATCTTTTTGAGTCGGCTTCCCAGGACTTGAGCTACTAGTGGAAGTGCGGCCCCATGTTTGAGGTGGTAAGGACCACCATTTATGGCTTGTCGGCGTGTGCATTGAGCCTAGTACACCCCGAGCGTGAGGCTCCCATGCTTGGAAACGAGTATGGTTATTCTGGTACGGTGTTACTCCTCTTTTGATGGGCAAATGCTATAGTGGTTGTTATGGAGCTACTTTGGGCATCTGCTACAAATTGGTTTGACCTCGTCTGTTTGTGCGTTTGGTTGTTGCTTTGGTGTGCTTTACGGTGTTATTCCTCTTTGATGGGCATTTGCTATACAGTTTGCGGGGGATTGCTCTAAGGTTTAATGGGTATCTTCTAAGATGGCAATTGCAATGATGGTTCTTGTTTACGAAGAGGTTTGGTGTTTTTTGCAATAAGTGGTCATTTTGATGCGTATTGGGCATATCCTTGGGCATTTGATGTTTGAGCTTGGTGGATGTGTATGTGGTATGCTATAGTGGTTGTCATGGAGCTACTTTGGGCATCTGCTGCAGATTGGTTTGGCCTCGTTTGTTTGTGTTGGTTTGTTGCTTTGGTGTGTGCTTGTGAGCTGTGGTTTGGAGATTGAAGCTCGAGACAGTATCTGGGCGAGAGACTAGACCCGTAAAGGTCTGAATCGATTACTTCTTCTTCGAACACTCAGCGATGCTTGGGTTTAGGGGGATGGGAATAAGAGTAGGTTTATATAAAATCCGTTGGGATGTTTTTATGTACACTTGTATTTAGCCCCATGAATAAACTTTAAACATTCCTTCATATTCAAGGGTTGAACAATTTAAACTCATTAGCATGAGCTCTTTTGTAAGACACTCACATGGTTGTATGCTTAGGATTGTCCAAACCTAGCCTTAGGAAGCAAAACATTCATGTTCACCTATGGCACACCACCCATGTTGCCATTAAATACTAACGCTAGGTCTAGGGTATAGCCTAATCTCACCAACCCTTAGGGGTTAGTTGTGAGTCATGGTACCCCTTGTCACCCTAAAGAGGTTGTACTCCCAGATGAGGGTGATTCCTCTAGGTCATGATTTTTATGGGGATTTGTGCAAGGCATGTCTCCTTAATGAGGTTAGGGCGTGAACATGTTTATGTCTCATGAGGCATGATCATAAAGTCTATTTGGATTCTTTGAGAATAGTTGTCAAGCCACGACCCAAGAGTAAGATAAGAATAAAGAGGCTTGACTCAAGAGCAAAGCAAGAGCAAGGAATAAGACAAGAACAGGAACATAGCAAGAATGATCATAAAATGATTAGTGTTGATAGTAAATAATTGTACAACAATTATGTCGGAGCTTTTATACTCACAATTCTAAGAGCTAATCTAGGCATAAGCTAAAAATGATACTCCAAGTGTTAATATAGTCATGAGCTAAAATAATGCCCCTTATCCTATAAGTATATCTTGTAAGCATATCTTATAGGCATATTCTATAGGTATATCCTGTAGGCATATCGTGTATCCTATATACTGTATGTCGTATCCTGTAAGCATATCATGTATTTTGTATCGAGTCGTGACAAAAAGAGGTTATAATCCCGAACAAGGGTGATTCCTTAAAGAATAAGTGACACTGCCTTAACTCTTTCATAAGGGTATGTGTGAGAGATGTCTCCTTGGTGGGGTTAGGTCATGAGTTTGTTTAGGTCTCATGAGGCAAAATACTAAAGTCTACTCGGGTTATCCTTTGGGTTCGAAGGGTAGTCATTCTAGGGAACTTAGGGGTAGGACTTTAAGTCTTATACCTATTTGGGCATTTGAGTCAGACTCTCATGGTTATCTTAGAGGACTTCGCTTTGTTCACATAAGGTGTTGATGTTAAATGGCCACTTGGTAGCCATGTGTTTGTCATGTGTTAACCCCTTAAGTTAAAACTTTGACACTTGTTTAAATAGTCATCCTAAATCCTAGACTCACGTGGCACTATCGGACTATTGGATCATCCATGACCATGAATGACGTACATGCCATATATGCTTAAGAATAAATTCACTATGTTAAGGATAATAATTGAGTTAAGAGTAAACTCACTGTCATAGTTTCTACTATGAGTCCTTTTTTACTTTGAATGTTGATTGTTGTTACCATATTGATAAGCCCTAGGTGTAAAAGAAATAGGCCCGCTTAGTACACTTGGATATGTAATGATGGTCTAGCTGGGTGTCATTAGGTATTTGCAAGAAACTTTGGGCGAAGCTAACACTTACATTTAAAAAACTCTTATCCTAATTTTCTGTGTCCCAGTTAGGTTTTTGAGTGGTTCCAGTGAGTTTGGCATGTCGGATATGGGTAGAAACACCCTTAGAGTTGACTTGACTCTAGGGTTGCCCTAACCCCTTAGGTTAGGGTTTAGGGGTTAATGGGTCATCACCAAGTATATTCTCTCTGGGAATGAGATTCCGTGCTAGCCCACTTATGTAAACAGGAAAACAAAGGAGGGGGGCCCTTTGTCACATAAATAAGGTAGAGTATGTAGGAGTGAGAGTTCATGGGTTCATGACTGAGCTTGTTACTCTTCTCCCGGTGCAAGCTCTAGCTTGTGTCGTCAAGGCACAACCCTTTGTTGTGCCGTCCTAACTTCCAGATGACAAGGGTACGTCCCACCTTCAAGGTAGCTCACTCATAATGTTGGCAAATCCATGCCTAGAAGGTTGTGTCGGAATGCATGTTTCAAGAGGCAGAGGTTGAGGCTTGTCTCCAACCTTCTCCTCCACATCAAGCTAGGTGTAGCACTCATGGCCAAGCAAGGCACATTGATTTTCTTATCAAATAGTGGGTGTGAGATCTTGTTTGACAAGTTCACATTACCTAGTTCCTGAGGGTTCACTAAGGGGTTCTAGAGTTGGCATTTAGGAGCCACGTTTGTGGCACTTGGTGCAACTCTTGAATTTAAGGGCTATGGCATGATAACCCACATCGTGGAAGGTAGTGTCACATGGAGATGAGACACTAGGCTAAACGTCACACAATACAACACCCGAGGCACGCCCTTTGGGGTTGTGTCATGGGTTTGTCGCCAAGGGGTTGGATACTCTAGTAAACAGGCATGTTTGTGCTTGCACTAGGGTGCTAAGCCTTGGGCATTTTCTCAAGGGAGGTTAGGTCTCGTAACTAGGTGTGCTTAGGCACACTTGGCTAGGGGAGTGTTCTCCTTGGAATCCAAGGGTTGAACAATTTAAGCTTATTAGCAGGAGTCTTTTCATAGCCTTAGGGAGTTTGCTTAGTAGAACACTCGTGTCCGCCTACGGCGCACATTCGTGTCCTCACTAAGTAATAGCCCTAGGTCTAGGGTATGACTTGGCCACTCAAACCCTTAAGGGTTAGTCATGGTTCAAGGTACCCCTTATCACCTTATAGGGGTTGTACTCCTGGATGAGGGTGATTCCTCAAGGGGTAAGTGACAATGCCTTAGCTCTGTCACAGGGGTATTTGTGAGACACATCTCCTTTATGGGGTTAAGGCATGAGCCTGTCTAAGTCTACTGGGATAGGATCCTAAAGTCTACTCGGGATATCCTCTAGGGTTCGGGGATGGTCATTCTATGGGACTTAAGATAGGACTTTAAGTCTTTTGTTTAATTAGACATATGAGTTAGACTCTTGGGGTCATCTTGAAAGACTTAGCGTTGCTCACACAGGGAATTGATGCTGGAAGGTCACTTGGCGGCTATGTGTTGTCACATGTGGGTTAAAACTTTGACATTCACTAAGTAATTAAAATAAACTCACTAGGTTAAGAATAACAATAAGATTAAGAATCATTAAATAATTAAACCCAACTTCAGAAAGTTAAGGGTCCAACTTAGGAATAAACTCACTAGGTTAAGGATAACAATTAGGTTAAGGTACAACTTAGAAATAAATTCACCAAATTAAAACAACAATTGGTTAAGGATCCAACTTAAAAAAAAAAAACTCATCAGATTAAGATAATAACTAGGTTAAGGATTATTAAATAATTAAGCCTAAGCATAAGTAAATTTAGAAGTTTAAAGATAAACTCACTAAGTTAAAGATAACAAATAGGTTGAGGATCCATTAATTAATAAATTATTATTAAATTATTAAACTCATCAACAGTGGACAATGTGTCCTAGTCTGATGTAATAAGTTCATTCAATGTGTCTATATGTATGTCCATCATTAATACCCCATCAATGATCATCCTAAATTTCATTTAACAACCATCCAAAATCACCACATCAATAATCATCTTAAATCCTATTCAACAATCATTCTAAATCCTAGCCATCCTAATCTTAAACGTGTGTTATTAATACCCATCTTAAATCTTATTTCCTAGCAAAAATAATAATAATACACACACAAAACAAATGAACTTACTTAGTTCAAATGAAATATATGTTTCTCACTCTGTGATATGACTCTAATTTATTGAAGAATTCTATGTATATTTAAATTACTTTTCCTTAAGCCCATTACCAACAAATCAACTATATGCGATCAGTGACATTTATTTTTGTTTATTAATATACTTTGAAATATATAATGACAAAAACAAAATATAAAAAAAAATAATGAGAACAACTTAGAATATAATTTAATTTTAACATATTTAATACCCGAGAGGAGCAAATAAAGCCTTATTGTCATAGTTTTTACTATGACTTTGGACGCTAACTATTGTTACTTATTGTACTATGTCAATGGACCCTAGATGTAGTAGGAAACAGTCCTGCTTAGTGCATTTGGGTATCTAGTGATGGTCTAACTGGGTGTCATTAGGTATTTGTAGGAAACTCTAAGCGAAACTAGAACTTACCTTCTAGAAAACTCACCCCCGATTTTGACATCCTAGTTAGGCTGATTGGTTAATGTAGATAAGTTTAGCATGTTAAGTAGGTAGGGTTGACCTAACCCTAGGGTTGCCCTAACCCACACCGCCCTTAGGTAGGGAGTAAGGGTGAGTTAAAGGCTCATATTGTTAATTTATTTAAAGGGTTGAAATTCCATGCTAGCCCACTTACACATGTAGGAGGGGCGGTCGTCACATAAATAAGGTAGAGTATGTAGGAGTAAGGGTTCCTGGGTTCATGACTGAGTCCGTTACTGTTCTCTTAATGCAAGCTTTAACTTGTGTCGTCAAGGCACAACCCTCTGTTGTGCCGCCCTAACTTCTAAATGACAAAGGTACGTCCCACCTTTAGGGTAGCTCACCCTTAACATTGGCAATTCCATGCCTGGAAGGTCTTATCGGAATGCACGTTCCAAGAGGCAAAGGTTGAAACTTGTCTCCTCCTCCATGTCAAGCTAGGTGTAGCACTCATGGCCAAACAGGGCACATTCGTGTCCTTGTCCAACTGTGGGCATGAGATCTTGTTTGACAGGTTCACATTACACAGTTCCTGAGGGTTCACTAAGGGGTTTTGGAGTTAGCATTTAGGAGCCATGTTTGTGGCACTTGGTGCAACTCTTGAACCTAAGGGTTATGGCATGATAGCCCACATTATGGAAGGCAATGTCACATGCAGATGTGACACTGGGCTAGACGTCACATGATAGAACGCTCGAGGCACACCCTTTGGGGTTGTGCCATGGATTTATCGCCAAGGGGTTGGATACTCTAGTAAATAGGCATGCTTGTGCTCGCACTAGGGTGCTTAGCCTTGGGCTTTTGCTCAAGGGAGGTTAGGTCTCATAACTAAGTGTGCTTTCACACTGTTTTTCTTGGAATCCAAGGGTTGAACAACTTAAGCTTGTTAGCAGAAGCCCTTTTATGATGCAAGGTCATGTACTTAGGGTTATCTAAACCTAGCCTTAGGGAATTTGCTTAGCAGAACACTCATGTCTGCCTACGGTGCACATTCATGTCCTCACTAAGTACTAGCCCTAGGTCTAGGGTATGACTTGGCCACTCAATGTCAAGCCACGATTTAAGAGTAAGGAGGCTTGACTCAGGAATAGGACAAGGACTAGGAACAAAGATTGGAACAGAATAGGAACTAGGAACAAGACAGGAGTAGAATGGGAACTAGGAACAAGACAAGGAGAGAACAGGAAACAAGGAGCAAGACAAGAATAAGACAAGATTAATCGTATAAAGACTAGTGTTGATAGTAACTGATTGTATAATTAGGTCGGAGCTTTTATGCTCACAATTCCAAGAGCTAATTTGGTCATGAGCCTAATCTAATCATGAGCTAAAAATGGTGACTGTTATCCTATAGGTATATTCTGTAGCATATCCTGTATCTAGCATCATGCATCTTGTATCGGGTCGTGACAGCACCTCCTCCCTAAGGACGAGTTCCACGAGTCTTGGGACATGGTTTAACAGGATAATGCTGATGGAAGGTAGTAACATTGGAAGAAGCATGGAGTAAATTAGATGCAGGTTCCCAAGTGCGATCGGTAGGTAAATAACTTTTTCAATCCACCAGGTATTAAAGTTGGCAGCGATAAAGATGAGAATCAAGGATGCCTACAACTTCGTACTCAGGTTCATCATCAATGACCACAGGAGGGGGAGGAGAAGAAGCACGACCAGGAAAAGAAGAAGGATGATATGGTTCCAACAAAGAGGTGTGGAACACATGATGAAGCTTCACAGTTGATGGTAGCTCTAATTGAAAAGTTACAGGATTGACCTCAGCCGCAATCCTGTAAGGGCCCAATAGTTGAAAATCCAACTTAGAAGAAGGTATATTAGTGCGAATATGCTGACGAAGAAGCCACACAAGATCACCAAGCTTGTATGTAGGTGCGACTGACGATGAGCATCAGCATGACGCTTGTACTGTTCTTGTGCCTGCTGAAGATGAACCCGGAGATCATCCTATATGCTGGAGACAATCCTGTACTGCAGGAGCGGAAGAAGGAAAAGCAAGAGGAGCAAAGTCAAAAACGTGGATGGTAGCTTATATGTCATAGTTTTTATTATGACTCGACCCTTTACTTTGGACGTTGACTGTTATTACCTACTGTACTATGTTGATGGACCCTAAATATAATAGGAAACATGCCTGCTTAATGCACTTGGGTATCTGGTGATGGTTTGGCTGAGTGTCACTAGGTATTTGCAAAAAACTCTAAGCAAAGCTAGAACTGACCTTCTAGAAACCCACCCCCAATTTTGATGTTCCAGTTAGGTTGATTGGTTAATGTAGATGAGTTTGACGTGTTTTATTAGGGTTAGGAACACCCCTAGGGTTGACCTAACCCTAGGGTTGCCCTAACCCACGCCCTAAAAACCCCCACCCCCTTGGGTAGGGTTTCAGGGTTAGAGTTAGGCTAAGTTAAACACTTTCTCATTAACTTAATAAGGGGCTAGCTAATTTCATGCCAGCCCACTTACACATTCAGGAAAAGAGGGGGGGGGGGGGGGCTCCGTCACATAAATAAGGTAGAGTATGTGTCACGACCCGATACAGGATGCAAGATTCCAAATACAGGATGTAAGATTCCAGATACAGGATATAGAATATAGGATACGGGATACAGGATATGCCTGCAGGATATTCCTACAGGATATGCCTATAGGATATGCCACAGGATATGTTTAGAGGACATGTGGACTCGTTTTAGCCTCTGCATGCATGCAGCCACTTTTAGATGCATGCAACCACTTTTAGCACTCATGCCTAGATTAGCTCTTGGAGTTGTGAGCATAAAAGCTCTGACCTAATTGTTATACAATCAGTTACTATCAACACCAGTCATTCTACGATCATTCTTGTTCTTGTCTTGTTCGTGTCTTGCTCCTTGCCTCATGCTCTTGTCTTGCTCCTGGTTCCTGTCCTTCTCTTGTCTTGCCCCCGGATCCTATCTTATTCATGTCTTTCTCTTGTCTTGCTCCCGGATCCTGTCTTGTTCCTATCTTGCTCCTGGATCCTGTCATGTGCCTTCCCGTCCTATTCCTGTCTTGCTTCTGGATCCTATCCTGTGCCTTGTCTTACTTCTGGATCCTGTCCTGCGCCTTGTCTTGCTCTTGAGTTCCTAGTTCCTGTCCTGCTCCCTATCCTGCTCCGGAGTCAAGCCTTCTTGTTCTTGGAATCCTGTTCTCTTCCTTGTTTCTGGATCGTGGCTTGACAGTTTGATAGTAACTCCTTTCATAGCTCTCCGTTTCCCAGCTACTTTTTTTTTCCTTGATTCTTTTTCTTCGTTTTTCTCCTTTTTCTTTCATAGATCATGGCTGATTTTGAGCACATTCAACGCAAGCACCAAATGTTACTTCACAAGCTGGCCACTTTGTGCCAAGTGGTCACCGATCTGCAAGGTTCCACCAACGCGGCACATGCAGCTGCTGATGCATCCTCCAAGGCTGTTGCGCAGGCTCTCTCTCAGGCATTGGTGGTTCTTTCTTCATCGAACTTTTCTTCGGAGCCGAAGATCAACATGCCAAAAAAGTTTAGTGCTAATCGTGCTGATTTCCAAGGTTTTTTGAATCATATCCGGCTCTTGATCTGCATGCAACCATGTCACTACTCGACTAATGCACAAAAGGTTGACCTTTTGACATCCTTACTAAGTGGATCTCCACGGGCTTGGGTTGCCCCTTGCTAGAGCGTGACGACCATTGATGAAAAACTTTGAAGGTTTCGTGACTACCTTTGAAGCTTGCTTTGGAGATCCTGATAAGTACCATTCCGCATGCACGAAGTTACGAAAGCTCACTCAAGGATCCTGACCAACTTCTGTCTATGCATCCGATTTCAGCAACTTTGCACAAACATTCCATGGGACGAGATTGCATTGATTGAATACTTCCGTTTTGGGTTGAGGGATGACGTGAAGGACCTTCTTCTTACGTTACAGGATGCTCAAACATTAGCAGAGATCATGCAACAAGCCATTCGCTACGACAACCGTTTGTTCGATCATCGTCAGGAAAGATTTTGTCAGCAGTTCCTGCAAACCAATCCTGCAGCTGTGGTACATGTTCCTGCACCACCTTCTGGAGTAGTTCCTATGGAGATTGAGAAATCCAAGCGTGGCTCTCTTTTCGCTGCTGAGAAGCAACGTCGCCGCAGTGAGAATCTATGCTTGTATTATGGTGAAGCAGGACACAAGGTGGCAGAATGTTCTATTAAAGCCAGGAAGTTCAAGACGCGTGAAGTCGAAGCTGAAGTTCAGTCGGAAAACTTCAATGTTCACTTCGTCTAGGAGCTGCAAAGTTGGACGTAGGTGCAGGCTCCATTGGTGCTGCTCATACCATTCCATCACTCCAGTTTCCTGTACACATTCATCTCAATAATCGAGAGCTCAAAGAGTTTGCCCTGTTAGACATTGGTGCAAATGCATACTTCATGGATGACACTTTTGCAACTCAACATGGCATTCCAGTGGTGAAGTTGAAGTATGCAATTCCTGTAGAGGTGATCGATGGTCGTCTAATTGCTTTTGGTGCAGTTACCCATGCTACCAAACTTCTCTTTTGCAATCATGGCGCATTCAACTGTTCAATTTCCTTCAACTTGATCAAGACTCGGTCGACTCCCATTATTTTGGGCATGCCATGATTCGTTATTGTAAATCCGCAGATCGACTAGAGGTCTAGGACACTCACGTTTTCCTCCCTGCCAGCCAGGATCAATCCTGTACCTTCCTGCGTGCAGGATACATCCTTAGTATCTGAGGTAGTACAAGCTACAAGATTGACCGTGCCTGTTCCTGTATTAGTGTTGAAGACTCCTCCTCGACAGGATTCACCTCATGTCAATTCCTCAGCACATCCGCAGGCTCTCTCAACTCCTGTAAGTTTGCGGTTTCCTGTACAGGGTTCTTCCAATCCTGTATCAGTGTCAAAGGGTCCTCCTCAACAGGATCCACCTCCTGTTGGTTCGTCAGCACACTCGCAGGCTTTCCTCACTCCTGTGCAACCACCGACTTCTGTACAGGATTCTTCCAATCCTGTACACTCATCAACATTCACATAGGTTTTTCCTAATACTGCCTCTTTTTGTTACTCTGCTTCTGTTCCACCCCACAAGATCCTTCCTCTTTTTCAGTCACAACTCCCTCCTTCTCCTCTCCAAGTTCTTACCACTACCATGCATGAACTTGCCACAGGCGGTTCATACAAGACTTCTCCAAGCATGTACTTCCACTCACGGAACTCACCAAGCGCACAGGGGTTTTCTCTTGGTTCGACAAGGTGAAACATGCATTCACAACACTCAAGAACGCCTTCACGACAGCTCCAATTTTAGCACATCCTGATCCTTCTCGTCCCTTCTTTGTTAAAGCAAATGCCTCGGATTTTGCAATAGGATCCGTCCTATCACAAGTTGGAGAAGACAAGTTGCTTCATCCTGTAGCTTTTCACTCTCGTAAGTTCCTTTCGATGGAGATTAATTACGAGATTCATGACAAGGAACTTAAGGCCATTATGGATTCGTTCGAGGAGTGGTGGCATTTCTTGGAAGGTGTTGCGCATCCTGTACAAGTTCTTACGAATCACAAGAACCTGGAGTATTTTCAAACGGCTCGAGTTCTCAGTCAGCGACCGGTTAGGTGGGCGGAGTTCTTATTACGTTCTGATTTCATCATTATTTACAGGCCTGGTTTTCGAAATGGCAAGGCGGATGCATTGTCTAGGCACTCTTACCTTGCACCGACCCCAGGCGATCCTGCATATGACTGTCAAAAGCAAGTGTTGTTGGGTCCTAATCGATTCTGGCTTGCGGCACTACAGGTTCATCAGGCTCCAGCAAATTCAACACTCCTACAGGACATCCGTTCGCAATTGGCTACAGACGACTTGGCAAGGAATGTGTTTTTACACATTCGTTCTGATATCACAAGTTCCTCTTCCTCCAGTTCCCGTTCAGACTACAAGTTGTTCGCCATACAGGATGGACTCCTGTATCGGGAAGGTCTTCTGTAGTTTCTGTTGGTATTTCCAAGACTCATGTGGTACAGGATTGTCATCATACCCCGGCTATAGGACATTTTGGTGTGGCCAAGATAGTGGAATTGGTGAGTCGCAACTATTGGTGGCCTGGGTTGTGAGGTTTTGTGGAAAGGTTTGTATGGAGCTGTGACACCTGTAATAGGTCGAAGATGCCTTATCATGCATCCTCTGGTCTTCTTAGTCCTCTTCCTGTTCCTTCTGCTCCTTAGAGATCCATTTCCATGGATTTCCTCACAGATTTTCCTCCTTCTTGTGGATTCGATACAGTTCTTGTGGTGGTTGATCGTTTCACCAAGCAGGCTCATTTCCTACCCTGCAACAAGACAGCTACAGGTCAGACAACTGCTGAGTTAGTGATCTGTGAAGTGTTTTTGACATCATGGTCTTCCTAAGAGCTTTGTTTCCGATCGAGTTTCACAATTCATGTCCAAGTTTTGGCGAGATCTTCTTCGGAGTCTATAGGTTAAAGCGGATCTTTCTTCAGGATATCATCCGCAAACTAATGGGCAGTCAGAACGCACAATTCAGACCTTGGAACAGTATCTTCGTTGCTTCATCAGTTACCAACAAGACAACTGGTTGCACCTTCTTCCAATGGCGGAGTTTGCCTACAACAACTCCGTTCATGCATCTACGGCCAGACACCTTTCTTTGCTCTTACAGGTTACCATCCATGTTTTGATTTTGCTCCTCCTGCTTCTCCTTCTTCCGCTCCTGCAGTAGGCAACTCCGCCATTGGAAGAAGGTCCAACCAATTGTCTTGTTGGTAACTGATGAAGTAGTGAAGATATTGTTCCAAGGTCTGAATCGTGCGTTCTGACTGCCCATCAGTTTATGGATGGTATCCTAAAGAAAGGTCTGCTTTAATCTATAGACTCTGAGAAGTTCTCGCCAAAACTTGGACATGAATTGTGGGCCTCGATCAGAAACAATGCTTTTAGGAAAACCATGGTGTCGGAATACTTTGCAAATCACCAACTCAATATTGTCTGGCCTATAGCTATCTTGTGACATGATAGGAATGAGCATGTTTGGTGAAACGGTCAACCACCACAAGAACTGCATCAAATCCACGAGAAGGAGGAAGATTTGTGCGGAAATCCATAGAAATGGATCTTTAAGGAGCAAAAGGAACAGGAAAGGATGAAGAAGACCAGAGGACGTGTGATGAGGCATCTTCGACCTATTGCAGGTGTCATAACTCCGTACAAACTTATTCACAAAACCTCGCAACCCAAGCCACCAATAGTTGCGAGTCACCAATTCAATGTCTTGATCACACCAAAATGTTCTGTAGCTAGGGTATCATGACAATCCTGGACCACACGAGTCCTACAAACACCAACAGGAACGCATAGGAGACCTTCTCGGTACAGGAGTTCGTCCTGTATGCAAACAACTTATAGTCTGTAAGGGAATTGGAGGAAGAGGAACTTGCGATGTCAGGACTAATGTGTGAAAACACATTCCTTGCCAAGTCGTCTGTAGCCAACTGCAAACGGATGTCCTATAGGAGTGTGGAATCTGCTGGAGCCTAATGAACTTGTAGTGCTGCAAGCTGAAGTTGACCAGGACCTAACAACACTTGCTTTTGACAGTCATATGCAAGATCGCCCGGGGTCGGTGCAAGGTAAGAGCGCTTAGACAATGCATCCGCCCTGCCATTTCAAAAACCAGGCCTGTAGATGATGACGAAATCAAAATGTAATAAGAACTCTGCCCACCTAGCATGTT
Organism: Selaginella tamariscina; assembly: GCA_003024785.1. Taxonomy (NCBI): domain Eukaryota; kingdom Viridiplantae; phylum Streptophyta; class Lycopodiopsida; order Selaginellales; family Selaginellaceae; genus Selaginella; species Selaginella tamariscina. Next base: position 25,273 of record PUQB01000992.1, read on the forward strand.
GCCAACTAAGAACTTGAGCCGTTTAAAAATACTCCAGGTTCTTGTGATTCGTAAGAACTTGTATAGGATGCGTAGCACCTTCCAAGAAATGCTACCACTCCTTGAACGAATCCACAATGAATCTCGTAATTAATCTCCGCTGAAAGGAACTTACGAGAGTGAAAAGCTACAGGATGAAGCAACTTGTCTTCTCCAACTTTTGATAGAACAGATCTTACTGCAAAATCCGAGGCATCTGCTTCAATGAAGAAGGGATGAGAAGGATCAGAATGTGCTAAAATCGAAGCTGTTGTGAAGGCGTCCTTGAGTGTTGTGAATGCATGTTCTGCCTTGTAAGATTAAGAGAACACTCCTGTGCACTTGGTGAGTTCCGTGAGTGGAAGTACATGCTTGGAGAAGTCCTGTATGAAACGCTTGTAGAAGTTTGCAAAGCCAAGGAAACATTGTATGTCTCGTACAAACTTGGGCCTCTCCCACTCTGCAATAGTCTTCACCTTGTGCATGTCCATGGAAACGCTAGCAGGAGAGACAATGTAGCCCAAGAACTCCATAAATCCCTATCGAAGAAACACTTCTCCAACTTCACATACAGGCCATGCTCACAAGAAGTCATGAACGATGTCATTCACCATGTGTTGGAACACGGCTGGGGCATTGGTAAGTCCGAAAGGCATCACCGTGTATTCGAAATGTTCATACCTTGTATGAAAGGCAGTCTTCCACTCATCGCCTAGACGAATTCGTACAAGATTATAAGCCCCTCGTAAGTCGATCTTCGTGAACACCTTTGCTCCTTGCAGCCAATCGAGAAGTTCCGGGATCAATGGCAACAAGTCCGGTTCCGAATGGTGACTTGATTCAAACCTTTATAGTCCATAACCAAACATACTCCCATCTTTTTTTTTGACAAAGAAGATAGGTGCTCTTGCAAGGGACTTTGAGTGACGAATGAAGCCGAATGCCAAGTTTTTCTCAATGTACTGACGAAGAACCTCCAATTCTGTAGGTGACAGTGCATAAATCGGTCCGAATGGTGGTTCCACAAGATCGATAAGACAGTCGTAGGACCTGTGAATAGGAAGAACTGCAACCTTATGCTTGTCAAAAATGTCCTAAAAGGAGTGATACTTGGATGGCAAGAAAGAAGAAGGAACAGGAGAAGGAGATTGAAAAACAGGGGAGTCAGATACATGAAAGGTAAAAGAACGTAAGAGTTACTTAGAAGACAAAAAGATAAAAAGGAGCAGGATTAGTGGCAAGTTCATGCATAGTAGTGGCAAGAACTCGAGAGGAAAAGGGGGAGTTGTGATTGAAAAAGAAGAAGGATTTTGGGAGGTGGAACATAAGAAGAGTAATGAAAAGAGATAGGATTGGAGAAACATGTGTGGATGTTGACAAATGTACAGGATTGAAAGAATCCTGTACAGAAGTCCGGATGCACAAGAGTGGAGAGTTTGTGAGTGTGCTGACAAACCAATAGGAGGTGGATCCGTTGAGGAGGAACCTTCGATACTGATACATGATTGGAAGAACCTTGTACATGAATCCGCAAACTTACAGGAGTGGAGAGAGCCTGCAGATGTGCTGAGGAACTGAC
>PUQB01000992.1:30178-63501 GCA_003024785.1 Selaginella tamariscina
ATCAATACTAGATGCCGTTCAATACTTCCTAACTCTTTATCTCACTAAGTTTAAAATACCAAATTTTAAGACTTAGTTTCCACGATAAGAGTCTCTCTGAATTCAGAATACTGCACGCCTCCATAACATTATATTTATTTCCAACTCTTAAACTGATTTCGTAAATGTTTCTAAACACTATACCGAAGTATAGCATTTTCACTAATTGAAGCAACTAGTGTTTTTATAAACATCTTTTAAAACTAATCCTTATTCTATAAATAGTCGCAATTTTGATATTGATACTCTCGAATGGATAATGATCGTTTTAACGTTCAAATCCTAAGCTTATCAACTAGTTGTTATATTAGTGGATATAAACTTACAATCATATCAATTTATTGAAATGTTACAACTACATTATAGATATGGTTTTAGTTTACATGAACCGAACTTCAATTTTGAGATGGAAATATAATGTTACGACAGTATTTCGAGGAACTTTGTTCAGAGACTAAGAGGAATCATGAACTAGTGTCTAGTTCATCTAATTGATTTAGTAAGATATCAACCTCCACATAAATGTTATCATAACACTAAGTGTTATATCAACTTCATGTTTCTGTCATACCTTATAATTCAATAGATTCCCCAACATGAATAAGATATCTAGTTCAGTATGTCGAACTAAGATACATTATTCATTCTAGACACGTAGTAATCCAGAAAGTACTACATTGCCCTCAAGTAATGTATTGAGAAATGCCTCATTTCTCAACTAACTTAAAAAACACATTTCAAGTTATAACACTAAGGTAGTGCCTTACCAAAGTGTTGAACTCAAGTCCGCTTGAGTTTTTATATTTCATGATTATGGCCACCTCATGTGATCATAACCAAGTCTTAATATTGAGCGCTCCAAACTCAATATTCAAAAAAATACCATACTATACTTTGACAAGTCATTTATAATCAATCTTAAAAGACTGTCATAAATACTTTCAAAGTTTAAGATATGAATATCTTAATGAATGAGGTGATAGGAAACCTCATATTTTTGTACCGAATATGGGACCATACATTATAGTCATTGTATCAATCATCAAGAAGGGAGACCATCTTCTTGAATTAATCCTGCTACTTCCTTTCAAGAATATTGAACCAAGGTCAAGGAACACCATCAAACCTTGAGATAAAACCAAAGACTAACCCAAGGAATACAATCAAACCTTAAGTCAAGAATAGTTCTAATTTTTCAATATTCTAAAGAACTGAAGATATCTACTTTATAAGTTCTTTGAGTCCCACATTTACGACCATGATGCAAAGTCAAGAAACCGTCTTTTGAATAATCGTATTCGACTCTAAAATGAAATCGTTATTGAAAAACAATATCAACTTTTGATCCTCATCGAATACTGACTCTTTGAGGAGGCACTGCACTTAAACCTCCAATGGAAATCCAACTGTTACTAGCTCATTTGTAATTCTCAACATAAGTTATCAAACTTAGCAAGTTTCCTTACTTAGTTGATAAACAAACTGGAGAACCTCAAATCATGCTCTTCTTAACTAAGGATTCACCCTTGTTCAAGAGCTTATGCCCACATTGCAAACAACGTTACAAATTTCAAGATTAAAAAGTTAACAATGAAAAATGCACAAGTGTGCGCCGAACGCCTTCACTATGCAAGTCCTTCATTACTCAGTAAACTGAAAATGTAAACGTATGTTTCCAACATTACTCTTTGTGATAGATCACCATCCATCCAAAAAGCTGCATTGATAGGGATGCAACATTAAATCTGTCTATGCCAAAATCTATTATTCTATCTCATTCTTATGATCCCATATGAGATAATTTCATAATCAAGTTAACCGAGCTAGTTAACTTGATTACAGAGTGCGTGCTTACAACTAACTAAGATTTCAAGTTGTACATGTTCAAATTAGGTAACTTGAACTTAGTAAACTATTTCACCTAATGTTACTTGTAGCTAACGTCATCAAAATATTGCGAACATCAGACAATACTTTGATTACATTGGATGTTCGAACCAACTGCTTAACATATTCATCATATGTTATGTTTGACATTTTGTTGTATTACAAGTTCAACACCATAGTCTGCTTCTAGAGTTACACTTTCAGAAACATGCACTATAATGAGAGCTTATTTACACTTTTATGTCAAAATGTAGTGTTTACTCTTATGTTTGAATATGCCCCTTCTTCCGAAGTCAAAGATGCACTTTCGAACATAAGTCTTTCCCCATTTAAACACTATTGCTGAACCTGATATTGAATCTTGCTCTAAGCCAAAACTCAATGGACACTGTCTGTTTCCAAATCATGTGTTATCCCAAATTCAAACACCTTAAAGAAAAAGAAAAATTTTCAATAATGTGTAGACTTAGGATATCACAAGACCCACTTCCAAGACTTAGTTTTAAGCCAGAACAAACTAACACGCCACGTCTTGTGGAAGTATATGGTAAAGTAGCCCAAACATTCATAAGGTAAAGTAACCTGGCATACAACTTGGAAGTGTCTTCCAAGTGCTACCTTCTAGTCCATAACCCACACCCACTTATGAAGTAGGTGTACTTTGAAGAGTTATAATCTCAGGACCAACTCTCCACGCAGAATTCAACATTAGCCGAAAGTGATAGAGTACTTCAAGAATTTAGAACTAACTAAACCCTAAAATACACTACACTTTAGGTAGTCCTACTGACCATAGAGAATAGGCTCCGATACCAATTGTCAGAGTTTTAACCCAAAGGGCCAACACGTGGCAACACGTGGCTGCCAGGTGGCCATTCGGCGTCATCACCCTATGTGAGCAATGCTAAGTTTCCCAGAACAACCCCAACGACCCCTAGGGTTAGACTCTAATGCCCAAGTGGACAGGAGACTTAGGGTTTAGCCTAAGTCTCCCTAGAATGTCTGCCCCCAGAACCCTTGAGGGATAACCCTAGTTGACTTAGGGTTTAGCCTAAGTCTCCCTAGAGTGTCTACCCCAAAACCCTTGAGGGATAACCCTAGTGACTTAGGGTCTTGCCCTAGAAGACCTAGACAGGCTCATGCCTTAACCCCATCAAGGAGACGTGTGTTCCACACATACCCCGTGACAGAGCTAAGGCATCGTCACTTACCCTTGAGGAATCACCCTCATCCGGGAGTACAACCCCTTTAGGGCGACAAGGGGTACCCTGAACCACGACTAACCCCTAAGGGTTTGAGTGGCCAAGTCACACCCTAGACCTAGGGCTAGTACTTAGTGAGGACACGAGTGTGCGCCGTAGGCGGACACGAGTGTTCTGCTAAGCAAACTCCCTAAGGCTAGGTTTGGATAACCCTAAGCACATGACCTTGCGAGTGCCTTACGAAAGGGCTTCTGCTAATAGCTTAGGTTGTTCAACCCTGAATTCCAAGGAGACACTCCCCTAGCCAAGTGTGCCAAAGCACACCTAGTTACGAGACCTAACCTCCCTTGAGCGGATGCCCAAGGCTTAGCACCCTAGTGCAAGCACAAGCATGCCTGTTTGCTAGAGTATCCAACCCCTTAGCAACAAGCCCATAACATAACCCCAAAGGGTGTGCCTCAGGCGTTGCACCATGTGACGTTTAGCCCAGTGTCACATCTCCATGTGACACTGCCTTCCCGATGTGGGCTATCATGCCAGCCCTTAGATTCAAGAGTTGCACCAAGTGCCACAAACGTGGCTCCTAAATGCCGACTCTAGAACCCCTCAATGAACTCTCAGGAACCAAGTAACATGAACCTGTCAAACAAGATCCCACGCCACAGTTGGACAAGACACGGATGTCCCTTGCTTGGCCGTGAGTGCTATACCTAGCTTGACGTGGAGGAGGAGGCTGGAGACAAGCCTCAACCTCTACCTCTTGGAACGTATTCCGACAAGACCTCCCAGACATGGATTCGCCAACGTTAAGGGTAAGCTACCCCGAAGGTGGGACGTACCCCTGGCATCTGGAAGTTAGGGCGGCACAACAGAGGGTTGTGCCTTGACGACACAAGCTAGAGCTTGCACCGGGAGAAGAGTAACGAGCTCAGTCATGAACCCAGGAACCCTCACTCCTATATACTACCTTATTTATGTGACAGAGGCCCCCCCCCCTGTTTTCCTGTTTACATAAGTGGGCTAGCACTGAAATCTCATTCCCAAAGGGAACATACTTGGTGAGTTATCCATCGACCCCTAAACCCTAACCTGTCAAACTTGGGGGTATTTCTAAGCATATCCGACATGCCGAACTCACCGGAACTAGCCATTAATCCAACCGGGACATGGAAAACCAAGGTAAGAGTTTTCTAGATGGAAGTGCTAGCTTCGCCGAGAGTTTCTTGCAAATACCTAATGACACCCGGCCGGACCATCACTAGATATCCAAGTGCACCAAGCGGGCCTGTTTCTTCTACACCTAGGGCTTATCAACATAGTACAGTAGGTAACAACAGTCAACGTCCAAAGTAAAGGGTTGAGTCATAGTAAAAACTATGACAATAGGACTACCTAAAATGTAGTGTATTTTAGGGTTTAGTTAGTTTAAATTCTTGAAGTACTCTATCACTTTCGGCTAACGTCTGAATTCTGTGCGGAGAGTTGGTCCTGAGATCTATAACTCTTCAAAGAACATCTACTTAATAAGTGGGTGTGGGTTATGGACTCCAATGTCGAAGACACTTGAAGACAACTTCCAAGTTGTATGCCAGGTTACTTTACCTTATGAATGTTTGGGTTACTTTACCATATACTTCCACAAGACGTGGCGTGTTAGTTTGTTCTGGCTTACAAACTAAGTCTTGTGGAAGTGGGTCTTGTGATATCCTAAGTCTACACATTATTGAAATTTTTCTTTTTTTTAAGGTGTTTGAATTTGGGATAACACATGATTTGAAACAGATGTGTCCTTTGAGTTTTGGCTTATGTCAAGATTCAATATCGTTCAACTAGAGTGTTCAAACGGGGAAAGACTTATGTTCAAATGTGCATCTTTGACTTCGGGAGAAGGGGCATATTCAAACATAAGAGTGAACACTACATTCTGACAGAAGTTGTAAAATAAGCTCTCATTATAGTGCATGTTTCCAGAGTGTAACTCCAGAAGCAGACTATGGTGATGAACTTATAATACAACGGAATGTCAATATTACATATGATAAATATGTTAAGCAGTGGGTTTGAAGATCCAATGTAATCAAAGTATTGTCTATGTTCGCAATATTTTGATGACGCTAGCTCAAGTAACATTAGGTGGAATAGTTTACTAAGTTCAAGTCCCTTGATTTGAAAAAGTATAACATGAAACCTTAGTTAGTTGTAAGCGCGCACTCTGTATATTCAAGTTAGCTAATTAGCTAACTGTTGAAGTTGTCTCATATGGATCATGAGAGAGACTTGGGATAACTTGAGGATTTCGGTTTCTTATCGATACAGTTTTGGGATAGATGGCATGATCTATCAGAAAGAGTAATGTTGGAAACATACGTTTACATTTTCAGTTTACTGAGTAATGAAGAACTTGCATAGTGAAGGCGTTCGGCGCACACTTGTGCATTTTCATTGTTAACTCTTTAATCTTGAAATGTAACGTTGTTTGCAATGTGGGAGAAGTTCTTGAACAAGGGTGATTCCTTGGTTAAGAAGAGCATGATTTGGGATTCTTCACTTTGTTTATCGACTAAGTAAGGAAACTTGCTAAGTTTGATAACTTATGTTGAGAATTACCAATGAGCTAGTAATAGTCGGATTTCCATTGGAGGTTTAAGTGCATGTACCTCCTCAGAGAGTCGGTGTTCGATGAGAATTAGAAGTTGATATTGATTTTCAATATCAATTTCATTTTAGAGTCGAATACGATTATTCAAAAGACGGTTTCTTGACTCTGCATCATGGTCGCAAATGTGGGCACTTAAAGAACAAATAAAGTATGTATCTTCAATCTTTCGGAATATTGAAAAATAGAACTATTCTTGACTCAAGGTTTGATTGTATTCCTTGGGTTAGTTGTTAGTTCTATCTCAAGGTTTGATGGTGTTCCTTGAGTTGGTTCAATATTCTTGTAAGTATGATATTGTGTAGCGGGATTAGCTCAAGAAGATGGTGTCCCTTCTTGATGATTGTAGTTCAAGGTTCGTCCAATATCCGGTTCGAGAATATGAGGTTTCCTATCACCTCATCTGTTGAGATATTTATATTCTAAACTTTGGCAGAATTTGTGACAATCTTTTCAAGATTGGTTATAAATGACTTGTCAAAGTATGGTATGATATCTTTCAATATTGAGTTTGGAGCGCTCAATATCAAACTTGGTTATGATCACATGAGGTGGCCGTAATCATATAATATAAAGACTCAAGTGGATTTGAGTCTGACACTTTGGTAAGGCACTACCTTAGTGTTATAACTTGAAACGTGTTTTCAAGTTAGTTGAGAAATGAGACATTTCTCAATACATTGCTTGAGGGGCAATGTGATACTTTCTGGATTGCTAGGTGTCTAGAGTGAATAATGTATCTTAGTTCAATGTACTGAACTAGATATTTTTTCATGTTTGGGGAGATCTATTGAATTATAAGGTATGACTAAAACATGAAGTTGATATAACACTTCAGTGTTATGATAACATTTATGTGGAGGTTGATATCTTACTAAATCAATTAGATGAACCAGACACTAGTTCATGATTCCTCTTAGTCTCTGAACAAAGTTCCTCGAATACTGTCATAACATTATATTCCATTTAAAATAAAGTTCGGTTCATGTAAACTAAGACCATGTCTATATTATAGTTTAGCATTTTGATTTGATTGATTGTAAGTTTATATCCACTAGTATAACAACTAGTTGATAAGCTTAGGATTTGAACGTTAAAACGATCATTATCCATTCAAGAGTATCAATATCGAAATTGCGACTATTTATAGAATAAGGATTAGTTTTAAAATGTTTATCAAAAACTAGTTGCTTCAATTAGTGAAAATGCTATACTTCGGTATAGTGTTGAGAAACATTTACGAAATCAGTTTAAGAGTTGGAAATAAATATAATGTTATGGAGGCGTGCAGTATTCTGAATTCAGAGAGACTCTTATCGTGGAAACTAAGTCTTAAAATTTGGTATTTTGAACTTAGTGAGATAAAGAGTTAGGAAGTATTGAACGGCATCTAGTATGATGTGCTCTTTGGAATGAGTACAATGAGTGACAATTAAGAACGTGTTATCTAAAGTTGTCGATTGAGGCACTAGAGATGGGTTGAATTTCCTGGTTTCCACATTGTTTGTAAGAAAGGTATGTTAGCTTATCTGGTCCCTGAACTGGTCGGTGTTATGAAAGAGTACAAAGTGGTTGCGAAAGACAAATGGTAGGCTATCACACTTGGTCGGGATTTGACTGAATTTGATTCCTATCGGGAATAAATTTATGTTAATAACACACCAAGTGAATGGCAGTTGGTAGATTGGCAAGACCTTGTTGTATACATGTGTACAGCCATGCGCTCTGTGATCGCCTCTGGCCAGATTGACATGTTTACAAAGAACAGGGTTTTACGACTTGTACTCTTATATCGGAAAAGAGTTGATTCCGATAAAAGTCTCATACTTAGTCTGGCGTAGCTATATACTAATGAGAGATAGGTATAGTAGCAGACCCTTATGAAAAGGGGTAATGAGAAGCACCGAGGGATGCAGAGATGTAAGCTATAATATCGTAACATGTGGAGATGTGGGACCATTGGAAAATCAAAAGAAATGCGAAGGTGTTTGGTCAAGCATTTGAGAAGTGCTTGTTGTGTGTTAGACGACAGAGGTCGTCAACAGCATTTAATATTAAGGAATAAAGCAAGTCTTTATTTCTTTTAACCAAGGGGCCGGCAACAACACTAACTAGAGGCCTCCAATATAAATTCTAGTTAAGTAAAGAAATTAACCATTGTGTTGTGTGCGTCGGGTGACAGACTTTGCAGACGTGCAAAAGGTCTCCAAGTGACTTCATGTCGCAGGTGGTGCCTCCGGCAGCTAGGTTTACGACTTAGTGAACGACGGTTCTGAAGTACTTGGTTTCGCGTAATGCAAGGGGGGTAATAAAATTATGTGAACTTTTGGCTGACTCCGCATAGAGTGATATGTTAGTTTTGGTTAATTTTTCTCTAACATTATCTAGTCTTGGAGTTGGACGTCAACGAGGACGTTGACATTTTCAAAGGCGGGGAGTGTGTCATAGTTTTTACTATGACTCCTCTTTACTTTGGACGTTGACTGTTGTTACCTACTGTACTATGTTGACAAGCCCTAGATGTAGTGAGAAACAGCCCCGCTTAGTGCACTTAGGTGTTTAGGGGTAGTCCGGCCGGCTGTCCTTAGATATTGAGAAACTCTAAGCGAAGGTAGCACTTACCTTCTAGAAAACTCTTACCCTCGTTTTCCGTGTCCCGGTTGGATTAATGGCTAGTTCCGGTGAGTTGCATGTCGGATATGCTTAGAAATACCCCAGGTTTGACAGGTTAGGGTTTAGGGGTCGATGGATAACTCACCAAGTATGTCCCTCTGGGAATGAGATTTCAGTGCTAGCCCACTTATGTAAACAGGAAAACAGGGGGGGGGCCTCTGTCACATAAATAAGGTAGTATATAGGAGTGAGGGTTCCTGGGTTCATGACTGAGCTCGTTACTCTTCTCCCGGTGCAAGCTCTAGCTTGTGTCAAGGCACAACCCTCTGTTGTGCCGCCCTAACTTCCAGATGCCAGGGGTACGTCCCACCTTCGGGGTAGCTTACCCTTAACGTTGGCGAATCCATGCCTGGGAGGTCTTGTCGGAATGCACGTTCCAAGAGGCAGAGGTTGAGGCTTGTCTCCAGCCTCCTCCTCCACGTCAAGCTAGAGCTAGGTGTAGCACTCACGGCCAAGCAAGGCACATCCGTGTCCTTGTCCAACTGTGAGTGTGGGATCTTGTTTGACAGGTTCACGTTATTGTTTCCTGAGGGTTCATTGAGGGGTTCTAGAGTTGGCATTTAGGAGCCACGTTTGTGGCACTTGGTGCAACTCTTGAATCTAAGGGCTATGGCATGATAGCCCACATGGGAAGGCAGTGTCACATGGAGATGTGACACTGGGCTAAACGTCACATGGTACAACGCCTGAGGCAGCCCTTTGGGGTTATGTCATGGGCTTGTGCCAAGGGGTTGGATACTTTAGCAAACAGACATGCTTGTGCTTGCACTAGGGTGCTAAGCCTTGGGCATCCGCTCAAGGGAGGTTAGGTCTCATAACTAGGTGTGCTTTGGCACACTTGGCTAGGGGAGTGTTCTCCTTGGAATTCAAGGGTTGAACAACCTAAACATGTTAGCAGGAGCCCTTTCGTGAGGCACTCGCAAGGTCATGTGCTTAGGGTTATCCCAAACCTAGCCTTAGGGAGTTTGCTTAGCAGAACACTCGTGTCCGCCTACGGCGCACACTCGTGTCCTCACTAAGTACTAGCCCTAGGTCTAGGTATAACTTGGCCACTCAAACCCTTAGGGGTTAGTCGTGGTTCAGGGTACCCCTTGTCGCCCTAAAGGGGTTGTACTCCCGGATGAGGGTGATTCCTCAAGGGGTAAGTGACGATGCCTTAGCTCTGTCCAGGGGTATGTGTGGAACACACGTCTCCTTGATGGGGGTTAGGGCATGAGCCTGTCTAGGTCTTCTAGGGCAAGACCCTAAGTCAACTAGGGTTATCCCTCAAGGGTTTTGGGGGCAGACACTCTAGGGAGACTTAGGCTAAACCCTAAGTCTCCTGTCCACTTGGGCATTAGAGTCTAACCCTAGGGGTCGTTGGGGTTGTTCTGGGAAACTTAGCGTTGCTCACACAGGGTGATGACGCCGAATGGCCACCTAGCAGCCACGTGTTGCCCTTTGGGTTAAAAACTCTGACACAAGGGCTCTTTTTTGTGAAGCACTCGCATAATTGCATACTTAGGGTTCTCCAAACATAGCGTTATAGAGTTTATTTAGTAAAACACTTGTGTTTACCTACAATGCACACTCGTTTCCTCACTAAGTATTAACCCTAAGTATAGGGATGACTTAGCCACTCAAACCCTTAGGGATTAGTTATGGTTCAAGGTACCCCTTATTGCTCTAAAGGGTTGTACTCGTGAATGAAGGTGATTTTTTAAGGAGTAAGTAACGATGCATTAGCTATGTCACAAGGTATGTATAAGACACATCTTTTTAGTGGGGTTAAAACATGAGCATACCTAAATTTCTTAGGGCAGGACCCTAAAGTCTACTTGGGTTATCCTCTAGAGTTTGAAAATAATCATTTTAAGGGGACTTAAGTAGGACCCTAAGTTTCATGTCTATTTAAGTATTTGAGTTAAATTTCAAGGTGACTTAACGTTGCTCACACATAATGTTGATGTCAGATATCATGTGTCACCACGTGTTAGCCTTCGAGTTAAAACTTAGTTAAGCTTAACTTAAAGATTAAGCGTCTAACTCAAGAATATATTCACCAAATTAAACATAACAACTTGATTAAGGATTTAATTTAGGAATAAACTTATTAAGTTAAGAATAATTAAATAGTTAAGCTTAAGCATGAGTGTTTAATAATAAAATCATAAGGTTAAGAATAACAATTGGGTTAAGGATTCAAATTAAAGATAAATTCACAAAGTTAAGAATAATAATTAAATTAAAAATATATTAATTAATAAATTATTATTAAATAATTAAGCCGCCTATGAGTGGCAATGTGTACTAGTATAGCCTTAAAAGGGAATTATTAAGGACATTGAATCTACACTGCAGGTTAAAGAAGATTGTAAAGAATATCTGAATCAGCCCTAAATATACTTTTTAGTTTAGCTCCACACACAAGTTATTTCTTTAGTTTTCCATGAACATGCACCATTATGTATAGTTTATAGTGTATTGTTTCGGCAATAAAACATCTCATGTTTAATTTTAATTAGGATTATCATTATAATATAATAATAACTTGCGCCAGTCCTAACACATTATATAAGTCATATATTTTAAGAAAAGTTTACGATTTGAGTTCACTTAATAATTATATTGAATCTTTTATCATACAAGGAAAAAAAGAAATTTTAATGTAATAAATAAATTATATGGTATAATTTAAATAAAAATTTAAAATTATAATTTAAATTTAATTTATGATCTAAAACTTCATAAACTTATGCTACATAAAGATGAGTTATCCTTTGGCATTTTATACAATATAATTGTTTGCATACCTATAAAACAATTTGAAATATCATTGTGGAATATATAATTTGCCTCTAAAGGATAACTATTTTTAGTATTAATATATTACTAATATTTTTTAATATGAATAAATACTTTAAAATTTTCAAAAAGCACATTAAATTATTAAATACAAGTATAAATATATTACTTATATTTATGGAATTATTAAAATAAAGTATCTAAGCAATATATATTATTTTCATAAATATGAAATTATAGAATTATAAACACTATATAAGAAAGAATGCTACAATAATATATACTCCAATAAATAACAAAAAAAGCCATCTTAGATCAAAAGAAATATTTATATAGTGATTAGAAAGTAGTGATTAAAGATTTAACTTATCTAGTGGAAACTTAAAGGTTACACATACATTTTGTGGATAACTATTAATTCAATTTAGAATAACTGTTGGATATAATTTAAAATAATTATTAAATAGAATTTAAGACGACACAAACACATTGAATAAACTTATTCTATACAATTTAGTGGAAACTTAAAGGTACATAGAGACGCACTCACACATACTTAATAAACTTACAGGATCTAGTGAAAACTTAAAACTTATATATATGTCTACATACATAGATGTAATATCTATAATTAGTAGCTGTTAAACTATACTTCGTCAATGCCTCACGCTTATAAATGTGGGATAAATGATCCAACACGTGGCAGCCTCAGAGCACCGATCAAGAAGGTGTGCCGTGTACGATCCGGACTTAGAGAAAGAAGCATGGAGCTTCTGCTCCATTTTGCAAGTGGATAAACATATATGTACATATACTATACATGTATTTATGTCTTTGTACTTACAATATTGAATATATATATATATATATATATATATATATCCATTGAACTCACTGCTTATGTACAGACAAAGAACGTGATTATTAATAAATACAAACCTTGTGTAGGCTCTGTGGTGTGTGTGTGTGTGAGAGAGAGAGAGAGAGTTAGATATATGAGTGATCTGAGGTGTGTGTGTGTGAGCGAGAGGGAGGGGGAGGGGAGAGAGTGAGAGGAAGTCGGACATATGAGCACTCGATATAGAGAGATAATATATTTACTACTTTAAAGTTACTGCATACTAAAACATTCAATGTAATTATTAAGTAAACTTAAATAAGGGAATTATAGAACACCGGCTGTGCGTTTATGTGCGTGGAGAGAAAGAAAATATGAAATATTTATTAAATTAATAAATTTTAAGTAAATGTCAAGCTGCAGTATCACGGGCAACCGTGGCTTTTCTCCAACTTCTAATCTTCCCGCCTTTAACAAATCTCTCTTTGCAATTGGGGCATCTATACCTCTCCTGTGTTTCCTTATTATTGTTAAAGCACTCAAACTTAGTTGGGTTGTGACCACAGAAAATGCAAACCGGTCCCGGAGATGATGGCTTTACCAAGCTTGCCCGTGTAATCTTCTTGGGGGACTCCCTGTTGTCGGCTCCAACGGACTCTTCAGCTTTGTAACCTTCTTAGATCTCCTTGCTTTCACAACCTTCCCAGCCGAAGGTTGGACGTCCAAAGGGGATGGAAGAGTTTCCACAGCTGGGGACGGAGCTAACAAAGTTGGCGGAGTTACTGGGGACGTAGCTAAAGCTGGAGGTAAACTCAATGTGGAGTCGTTGGGGGTTGAACCATAACTTGGGATTCAGGAGCAGAACTGAGAATCCCACCTGCATGCACCTGCAGGTTAATTCCCTTTTTCTCCTTTTGCTTGACCTAGCGTCTTCCGTGACAGATGTCCTCTTATACCCTGAGCATACTTCAACAACAGGACGATTACTAACCTGGAAATACACCAATCTAACCTCTTCGTTGCGTGCCGCCTTGGCATGATCTGGAACGTATCGATCCAACGATGGGTACCACTTCTCCTCTAACACATATATACCTGTCATGATGTGAATATGAAATCTGAGGAAACCTAGAAATGTGTCCCGTTCTTATACTCCACACAAAAAGGTTATCCTCGTTACCTTTTCTCGCGTGGGAGCACGTCGTAAACACAGAATAAATGTGGAATATTCTTTTTGAAAAAGGTTTAACGCATCCCACGTATAACTATGCCTCAGCATGCATTTTTTCCAGGCTGGCTAAATACCAGCGTTTACCACGTGTCCTCAATTGATAAATGTTACTTGTTTTCTTGGACCCTAAACGAGGTGATGAATACTCCTTACGATCTTTAACACTCCTTACTAATTCCCTTTAAGGCTATACTAGTACACATTATCACTAGTAGGCGGCTTAATTATTTAATAATAATTTATTAATTAATAAATTTTTAACTCAATTGTTATTCTTAACTTTGCGAGTTTATTTTTAATTTGGATTTTTAACACAATTATTATTCTTAACGATTTTATTCATGCCTAAGCTTAACTATTTAGTTATCCTTAACCTGATAAATTTATTCCTAAGTTAAATGCTTATCTTTAAGTTTTAATAATTCTTAATCAAGTTTGTCATAGTTTTAACCTGAGGGCTAACACGTGGTGACACATGGCTGTCAAATGGTTATCTGACATTAACACTATTTGTGAACAATGCTAAGTCTTATTAAACGACTTGAGATTCATATTCAAATGCATAAAACTTAGGTCCTGCTCTAAGTTCCCTTAAAATGATTATCCCAACCTAAGTAAATTTTAAGGTCCTCTCCCAAGAAACCTAGGCATGCTCATGTCCTAATCCACTAAAAAGATGTGTCTTATACATATTCTTGTGATATAAATAAAGCATCATCACTTACCCCTTCAAAAATCATCTTCATTCGAGAGTACGACCCTTTTGAAATAATAAGGGGTACCTTGAATCACTACTAATCCCTAAGGGTTTGAATGGCCAAATCATACCTTATACTTATGATTAATACTTAGTGAGGACATGAATATGCACTATAGATTAAGCAAACTCCATAATGTTATGTTTGGAGAACCTAAGCATGTAATTATGCTAGTGCTTCACAAAAAAGCCCTTGTTAATGAGTTTAAATTGTTTAACTCTGGATATATTCACACACTCTTAAAAAAAACACCTTAGCCAAGTGTGCTGTTAGCACACTCAATTACAAAACCTAAACTTCCTTTAATGATGTCATAAAACATTAAAATATACCAAATTGATGTTAATGTTGGTATATGTAAACACTAAAATATTCCCTCGTGGCATGACTAAAATATACAAATTGATGACATGTCAACAATAGATATTCCCTTTATGGCACAATCAAAGTATACAAGTTCATGATGATATTGGTATATGTTAATACTAAATATTTAATTCACGACCAAAATATACAAGTTAACGCGATGTTAATATATGTCAACACTAAAATATTTTCTTCAAATATTTAAGGTGGTCCGTATTCAAAGACATCATCTTCATATTTACTAAGGGTCTAAAATAAGTATTTTTAAGAAAATTTACATTGTTGATTTTGGATCCTTAACTTAATAGTAATAAACTTAAAGCTCTAATCAATTTTAAGTCTACTATTATTGGGTTAATTAATAAATCTTTAATTCAATTATTATCTTTAACTTGGATTCTTAAATCAGACTTAATACTGACTAGAGGTGTCCCTCAACATTTAAATCAACAAAGGCAAACGTATCTGAATCATTACTCCTTAATGACTCCTAATTATCGCCCCTAAGTGCTGGCTAATCCCACCTCCCGCTGCCTGCTTTCATTTCAAAACCATGACACTAAATCATAATAATAATATATATAGATATAATATGATATATTACATTAGTATACAGTAATACTACTATATTGAGCTGTACATACGTATGTATATTAAACTATATATATAACTCTGAGGCATATACTTATTATTTGTATATATATCTCTCTTTATATATACATATTCAGCTTACCTTAAAGAGGCCACTAAAAGAAGGGAGTAAAGCAGGTTTAACGTTAAGAGTTTAGGAACTTAAGTATCTTGCTGCAGTACAGATGCAAACCTGTAAAACAGTTAATGAACAATATATATACTATGGATATATAATATTACTGCGATCTAGTGATTTTAATACAGTTTAGTTTATACATACATACTTTCAACTTATGTATATCAAACTAACTAGATCAAATAAATAATATATCCAAGATACGTTCAACCATATGTTTAATATATATACATATATATAAACAATATGAGATAGCAACGTAGAAACAAGTAAATGGGAAACAAGTAAACAAATAAATTAGTTGCTCTCGGAAAACCAAGGGTTCTTTGAGTATATTTAACCTTATTAAACGTACTAAACGCCAAATAATGTGATTACACTGCTAAATGCTAAATCTGATTACACACTAAACTGGGCTTAAACATTCATTAAACCTGAAACACTAGTTTAGGGTTTAAGGTTTAGTCAACCTCATTTCAAAGAAGTTCCGTCAGAAAATATCGGATACTTGATAGGATCAAAGGCTTATTGTCACAGCTGGGTTGGATGTGCTTCCCAAGTCTTTCAATCCAAGCCCATTGTTTCATCATGGCCATCAATTCAGCAACTAGGAACGTCAAATAAGTGTCCTTGAATGTGAGGAAGAGCCCTCCAGAAAGTTGAAAAAAGCACGATGCTGATGTAAATGAATGTAAGAACTGACTAAAAGTAGCTATGAAAAGTCCACTTGTTTACAGCAAAAGAACTTGATTTATGGAAACTCAAAGTCGTTTTGAAATTAAAACAAGTGACAAAAGATTCATGATGAAGGTAATGAAGCATATGTAAAGTCAGAGTTGGTAGAATAGGAAAAGGAGATGCACGGGTATGCTTAATGGAATCTCTGGTTTTTTTTAACAAGAGGCAGTACCCAGGCTCTGTGCGCAGCAAATG
This sequence comes from Selaginella tamariscina, assembly GCA_003024785.1. Taxonomy (NCBI): domain Eukaryota; kingdom Viridiplantae; phylum Streptophyta; class Lycopodiopsida; order Selaginellales; family Selaginellaceae; genus Selaginella; species Selaginella tamariscina. The sequence goes on from PUQB01000992.1 coordinate 46,315, forward strand.
TATTAACTTTGGGTATGAAGTCCCTGAGTTAGAAGCTTCAGCAATTAGTTGCCAATGCAATATCTAGTAAATTAGTATTAATGGTTGAATATTCATATTCACTAAATAGTTTCAAAGAAAAAAAGAAACTTCATCAAGAGTTAATTTTATTTTTTATTTTTTTCAAGTACAGTAAGCAAAAGAAAGAGAACTTTAATAAATAAATATTTATGTAGATAAAGCTGTAGCTGCCTTTGAAGAAGAGACAAATCACAAAAAGCATGAGGGGGGTTGAGCATTTTGTCACCAAGATCAAGACCATGCATATAGAAGAGATGTACCCCATGGCTCTATACAATATGACTTGGACTATAATGGCTTTGTAAGCCGCAAAGGTAGCTCAATGTGAAGCCACCGTTGATGAGCAAGTTCTCAAAGCAAGAATACAACTTAAAGTTCAACTTGGTAAGTTCTTAAAGCAAGAATACAATTTGAAACTAGACCTGATATATGAGATTGAGTGTTTTTTGCAAGCCGACACTATCAACAGTGAGCTTGAGAGGGTTATCTTGGATGCTAGAGTGTTTTTGGGTCAGACTTTCAAGTGGTATAAAACGAAGTTAGAGGAGAATTTGAAAGATATGGAACATGGATCAAACTAGACAGGCTGTGAAGGGTTAGAACAGGTACTTAGTGAGTTTTGACACAAGTTCAAGACTGGAGAGCCTGAGAATTCTCAGCTGGCGTTACATTCTGTCTTTTTGATTCTAAACTTTAACCTAGAGATTTTAAGAAAACACCCTCCCAGCACACAACATTTAAATAAATACTAAAAACCAAGAGGACTCCAGACGGCGACTTGTACTCATTTGCAAGAGGGTTAAGTTCAAAGCTAACGAAAAAAAACAGCGTTAAACCAATACATACCGACACACACACATATTACCGGAAAGACGTGGAACGGAGGACAATCCCACTCTTTGATTTTTCTGGGGAACATTGTCATTATTCCCCTTGTTCTCAACTACAGAAGTCTGTGTAACTAAGAAAAGATAAGTTTACACACACGCATGCATTCACACGCACACGCACATACGTCCAATATTTAATATATAATCTAATATTTATACTAAATATATCAAACGTGTTTTACGTATAAATTAGATATTAATATGTGATATATATAATCTCTATATATTAATAAGCGTGTTAAACATATATTTATAACGTGCCACTTTAAACTTTCAACTTCTGAATTTGGTCCGAAACCAGCATCTCGAATCGATGGCTTGTCTTTGGATACCTTCCATACACTCCCCAAAAGTCTGCCAATTCCACTCCTAAACAAACATATTGTATGTGTTACTATATAATATATTATAGTAAAAATTATTCCCTATGTACTTTATTTTAGAACCCTATGTACTTTATTTTAGAACCCAACCCTTATTCTGTTCCCTAAACCCTAGCTACTTTATTTGAGCCCTAAACCCTATACTTAAGCCCTAAACCCTATAACTTAATCCCATTTAGACCCTAAAGCCGCCGTGATGCGTCAACTAAGAGTCGAACCCAGGTCTATTACTTGGAAGGCAATTATCCTAACCGTTGGACTATTGATGCGCCCGAGCCATTCAAGAGGTGTTCTGACCCGACTGGAAGTGCCACGCCACGGTGACACCCAACTAGGGCGAACCCATGAGACGGAAGGACTGCATGGGGTGTATCTCATATGGGTAGAGCACCCGCTTCGCATGCGGGAGGCATTGGGATCGATGCCCAACATCTCCACCCCTTCTTCTCTTCTGAGGCCTCAACCTTAGAGGTTTGCATAAATTGCATCGATTCCCAACATCACATGTATTATTTCTTTTCGATGCAGCCTCAAACTCAAAACAAAGCACGAGATCAACATCACATATCTAATTTCGATATGTCAAAAAGCAGGGAACAACTTCCTCTCCCTTGCCCGCTTCCGTCCAAAAGCGTCCTGGGCTAAGTGTTTAAAATAATGTTGGAGAAGTTGGGTATCGATCCCAATACCTCTCGCATGCTAAGCGAGCACTCTACCATCTGAGCTACATCCCCACGGTGCACAGTTTGGGGTGGGAGGTTAGGGTGAGGAGCAAGCCGGCCGCAATTTAGGGTTGAGTGCCGATGCCAGGGATCGAACCCAGGTCGTCCGCGTGACAGGCGGAATATTCACCACTATACTACATCGACCATGCACGATCGTGGTTCCGGGGGTAGTGCGATGGGAGCGAAGCGGCAACTCCTCCATGGGAGCGGGAAGGAGATTCATGAGAGGGCAAAAGTGAGGGAGTGTGGCTGCTGGGATTCGAGCCCAGGTCTCCACGGCCACAACGTGGAATTCTCACCACTAAACCACAGCACGAGCGCAAGAGCCTTTTGCATGCCAAGGAAGAAAGAGGATGCGATGACGTAGGGCAAGGATTGAGAATTTAGGTTTAAAACCGAAGGAGTAAACCCTAATTCCAAATAAAGTATACATATACGTGTTAGTAATATATACAATAAGTAAATTGGAAAGGTATTTATGAAAATTAAAGAGTATAAGATTATGTTTATCCACTCTATATAATTGAAGGTCATTGCACAATTGATTGATGTACGCCGCCACGGTTTATTTAACGGTCCAGAACAATCAATTGTTTAGGGGCACTCCGAAATTGAACTCGGGACCTCTCGCACCCTATAGCGAAATCATACCACTAGACCAAGTGCCCACCACTCCCTAGCACAGGCTTGGAAACGGATTCCATGGCACCTCGCAATTTGGGATTCCCAACCTACGAAAAGTCCTAGAAGGACGATTGGCACAGCATGAGACCTAAATGGTTCCGCAAAGGGCATCTCAGCCCGCAGGCCAAAAGCCCTAGGCTAGAGACGCTAAACCCTATACCTAGTGCCATGGCTGCACCTCAAGTAACCCAGAGGTCGAAACACTCGGGGCAGGGTTGAGATGGTCGAGTTGGTCTAAGGCGCCAGATTAAGGTTCTAGTCTGCAAGGGCGTGGGTTCGAATCTCACTATCGACATCACATAAAATGTTGTTTATTGTGAGCCCTAAACCATGTACTTTATTTTAGAACCTAAACCCTAAAGCCCGTGCCCCCTATTTTTAAGTCCTCAACCCTAATTTAGACCAACCTAAACCCTAAAGCCGCAATTTAAGCCCTAAACCCTACTTTATTCTAGCACCTAAACCCTAAAGTCGTTCCCTAAACCCTATGTACTATATTTTAAGCCAAGAACCCTAATTTAATCCCTATGTACTTTATTTATGAACCTAGCCCTTAATCCGTTCCCTAAACCCTAGGTACTCTATTTTGAGCCCTAAACGCTATAATTTAATCCCATTTAGGCCCTAAAGCCCCCTATTTTTTAAGTCCTAAACCCTAATTTAGACCATGTGCTCTTTAACCTAAACCTTAAACCGTGCACTAAACCCTACTTTATTCTAGCACCTAAACCCTAAAGTCGTTCCCTAAACCCTATGTACTATATCTTAAGCCAAAAGCCCTAATTTAATCCCTATGTACTTTATTTAGAACCTAACCCTTATTCTGTTCCCTAAACCCTAGCTACTTTATTTTGAGCCCTAAACCCTATAACTTAATCCCATTTGACCCTAAAGCCGCCGTGATGCGTCAACTAAGAGTCGAACCCAGGTCTATTACTTGGAAGGCAATTATCCTAACCGTTGGACTATTGACGCGCCCGAGCCATTCAAGAGGTGTTCTGACCCGACTGGAAGTGCCACGCCACGGTGACACCCAACTAGGGCGAACCCATGAGACGGAAGGACAGCGTGGGGGTATCTCATATGGTAGAGCACCCGCTTCGCATGCGGGAGGCATTGGGATCGATGCCCAACATCTCCACCCTCTTCTTCTTCCGAGGCCTCAACCTCAGAGGTTTTGCATAAATTGCATCCATTTCGAGCATCGCACATCTTATTTCTTTCTGACGGAGCTTCAAACTCAAAACAAAGCACGAGATCAACATCAAATATCTAATTTCGATGGAGACCCAAACCGTTTCTTCTTCTTTTGAGGCCTCAACCTAAATTGCATCGATTCCCAACATCACATGTATTATTTCTTTCCGATGCAGCCTCAAATCAAACAAAGCACGAGATCAACATCACATATCTAATTTCGATGGAGACCCAAACCGTTGCGCCATGCCTTATGGAAATCGAACCACAGTTGAGTCCACGGGTCAAAAAGTAGGGGACAACTTCCTCTCCCTTGCCCGCTTCCGTCCAAAAGCGTCCTGGGCTAAGTGCAAAAGTGCTTAAGATAATGTTGGAGAAGTTGGGTATCGATCCTTGCCCGCTTCCGTCCAAAAGCATCCTGGGCTAAGTGCTTAAGATAATGTTGGAGAAGTTAGGTATCGATCCCAATACCTCTCGCATGCTATGCGAGCGCTCTACCATCTGAGCTACATCCCCACGGGTGCACAGTTTGGGGGGGAGGTTAGGGTGAGGAGCAAGCCGGCCGCAATTTAGGGTTGAGCGCCAATGCTGGGGATCGAACCCGGGTTGTTCGTGTGACAAGCAGAAATACTCACCACTATACTACATCGACCCTAAAACTATGACAATTGCGAGTGTGTCATAGTTTTTACTATGACTCGACCCTTACTTTGGACGTTGACTATTGTTACCTACTGTACTATGTTGATGGACCTTAGATGTAGTAGGAAACAGGGCCGCTTAGTGCACTTGGGTATCTAGTGATGGTCCGGCCGGGTGTCATTAGGTATTTGAGGAAACTCTAAACGAAGCTAGAACTTTTAGAAACCCACCCCCAATTTTGACGTCCCGAATAGGCTGATTGGTCTTTGCAGATGAGTTCGGCGTTTTAAGTAGGGTTAGGAACACCCCTAGGGTTGACCTAACCCTAGGGTTGCCCTAACCCACGCCCTAAAACCCCCACCCCCTTGGGTAGGGTTTAGGGGTAGGAGTAAGGGTGAGTTATGGGCTCATATTGTTAATTTATTTAAGGGGCTAAAATTCAGTGCTAGCCCACTAACACATATAGGAAAAGAGGGGGGGGGGGCCTCCGTCACATAAATAAGGTAGAGTATACGTAGGAGAGCTCCTGGGTTCATGACTGAGTTCGTTGCTCTTCTGCCAGTGCAAGCTTTAGCTTGTGTCGTTAAGGTACAACCCTCTATTGTGCCGCCCTAACTTCTAGATGCCAGGGTACGTCCCACCTTCGGGGTAGCTTACCCTTAATGTTGGCAAATCCACGCCTGGGAGGTCTTGCCGGATACACGTACCAAGAAGTAGAGGTTGAGGCTTGTCTCCAGCCTCCTCCTCCACGTCAAGCTAGGAGTAACACTCACAGCTAACCAGGGCACGTTCATGTCCTTGTCCAACTGTGGTCGTGGGTTCTTGATTGACAAGGGTTTCCTTACTGGGTCTTGAGGGATAATTGAGGGGTTCTAGAGTTGGCATTTAGGAGCCACATTTGTGGCACTTGGTGCAACTCTTGAATCTAAGGGCTATGGCATGATAGCCCACATCGGGGAAGGTAGTGTCACATGGAGATGTGACACTTGGGCTAAACGTCACATGGTGCAACACCTGAGGCACGCCCTTTGGGGTTATGTCATGGGCTTGTCGCTAAGGGGTTGGATACCTTAGCAAATAGACATGCTTGTGCTTGCACTAGGGTGCTAAGCCTTGGGCATCTGCTGAAGGGAGGTTAGTCTCATAACTAGGTGTGCTTTGGCACACTTGGCTAGGGGAGTGTTCTCCTTGGAATTCAAGGGTTGAACAACCTAAGTGTGTTAGTAGGAGCCCTTTCGTGAGGCACTCGCAAGGTCATGTGCTTAAGGTTATCCCAAACCTAGCCTTAGGGAGTTTGCTTAGCAGAACACTCGTGTTCGCCTACGGCGCACACTCGTGTCCTCACTAAGTACTAGCCTTAGGTCTAGGGTATAACTTGGCCACTCAAACCCTTAGGGGTTAGTCGTGGTTCAGGGTACCCCTTGTCGCCCTAAAGGGGTTGTACTTCCAGATGAGGGTGATTCCTCAAGGGGTAAGTGACGATGCCTTATGTCATAGTTTACTATGACTCAACCCTTTACTTTGGGGTTTGACTGTTGTTACTACCGAGTTGTGTGACGAACCCTAGATGTAGTAGGAAACAGCCCACTTAGTGCACTTGGGTATCTGGTGATGGTCCGGCCGGGTGTCATTAGGTATTTGCAGGAAACTCTAGGTGAAGCTAGAACTTACCCTAGAAACTCTCCCCGTTTTGCCCGCATTTTGACGTTCTAGGTTAGGGTTTTTCCATAAAGTATAGCTTGTCAAAAGGGTTAGGGACACCCCAGGGTTGACCTAACCCTAGGGTTGCCCTAACCCCACGCCCTAATACCCCCCAGGGTTAGGTTTAGGGTTAGGTTAGGACAACCATTTTCTCTAAGGGCTGGCATTTCCGTGCCAGCCCACTTACTCATTTAGGTAAACAGGGGGGGGGGGTCCGTCACATAAATAAGGTAGAGTATATGTAGTGAGGCTTCCTGGGTTCAAAAGAGAGCTCGTTAACCTCCTACCGGTGCAAGCTAAGCTTGTGTCGTCAAGGTGCAACCCTCTGTTGTGCCGCCCAAACTTCCACACGACAGGGGTACAACCCACCCTAGGGTTAGACTATCCTTATCGTTGGCAGGATCTTGCCTTTGAGACAAGGGCACGTCACTTCCAAGGAGTTAGCCAGATTCCTTGGTCCGAAAACCTGCTCGCAAGCTCAAAGGTATTGCCCGAGTTCACGTTCCGCAGAACTAGTGGTTGAGGCCTTGCTCCGGCCGCCTCAACCACGCCAAGCTAGGAACAACACCTATAACTCGGCTAGTCCGTGCATCCTGATTCACAAGGTGAGTCTCGTTCGTGGACTTGGTCAGTTAGGGTTTAAGTTCCTAAGGGTTGGGTTCCTAATACGGGTTACTTTACCAGATTCCGTGGGGTTTCCAGAGAGGGGATTCCAGGGTTGGCACCTGGCAAGCCGCCTTTGTGGCACCAGGTAAAAACTCTGACAATTGGTATCGGAGCAAGTTCTCTGCGGTCAGTAGGACTACCTTAAGTCATAGAGTGTTTCAATGTTTAGATAACTCTAAATTCTTGATCTACTCTATCGCTTTGGTTAACATGTCTGTATTCTGCGCAGAGAGTTTGATCCTGTGAGTTGTCAAACTTCGGAGAACACTTGCTCAGTGAGTCGGCGTGAGATTCTAGGTATGTCCGAAAGTCTTATGCTAGTTCAAGCTGATGTGTGTGGGTGTACAACCTGTGCAGGGTGTTTCCAACTTAACATTGGGAATATTCCGAGCATATTCTCCGAGTGTTGAAACTAGGGTTCAATACGATGAGCAAAAGAAAGCAACCGGAGCCTGAGGCAGAGAGGGCTGTCGCAGAGGCTCAAAATGAGGAGATGGATGAAGCTGATCCAGGTCGACCCCCTAGGGCTAGGCAGCGACCTGGTTGGCGTGAAATAATGATGGATGCCCTAAACGAACTTCGAGGGGATGTCTTGGGATTGAATGACAGAATCGATAATGTTGCCGTTCGGATTCCAACGAATACGGCAGTGCCAGACGTTCCGCAACCAGACACACGGAAAAAAGAAGAAGCATGACTCAGAGTCAGGTTCCTCTGAATCAGATTCTTCGACGGAAGTAGTGGTGGAGGTCCCAGTAAATTCAAACCGGTAAAGCCTTCGAATTTCATGGGTTCAAAGGATTACAAGGTTTTGGATGACTGGTTGTATGATATGGAAAGCTATTTCGAGGCTGCTTCCGTGAGAAAGACAGAAAAGGTTGCATGTGCCAAGCAGTTTCTTAAAGAAGAAGCTAAGACTTGGTGGCGAATTGTTGAAGGTGAACGTGGATACCGAAACAGCTGGAAGCACATGAAAAAGGAGATCAAAAAGCAGTATATGCCGGATGATCTCGGTTTGCGATTGCGTGCTGACCTGGCACTTTGTCAACAGGGAGTTCGGGGAAGTCCAATGGACCACGTTTATCGATTCGAAAGTGTACGGCGATTGGTGCCAAATATGAGCGATGATGAAGCTCGAAGTTGCTTCATGGCTAGCTTGAATGAGAAAACGCGAAGGGAGATCTTAAGGTACAAGCCCACAAGCTATCGGGAATGTCAAGAGGCAGCTCAAAAGGTTGCTTATGGCATGTCGTTAGAAGACTTGTACAAAGGGGAGGAAGCAAAACCTAAACCAAGGAGGTTTCCTCCAAAGTCTGGGTTCAGAAGGTTTGATAGGCGACCAGATCAATCGCCATCAATTCGAAGTGCAAGTCCCTTTGTTGGCAGTTCCAAGTTTTCGGACACATCAAGACCCAACCGGATTTCGGAAACCATTGGCGTTACCACCTCCTCAGCAGCCAAAGGATCGGCTCCAAAGTCTGCTCCCCCGCGTTCCGCAGGCGGGGTCGTGAAATGTTATAATTGTAACAAGCCTGGTCATTTTGCTAAAGAGTGTCCGGCACCCTCACAACAATCAGGACATTTCAAGGCGATGGTAGAAGAGGAAGTTGCTGAACCAGAAACGCTTGAAGATCCGGAAGATGAGTCAGAAGAGGTAATGTTGTGCCAGACACAACCTGCCTTATTCGCTATTCAAGACAAAACTGACCCTTTGCTATATTTGACAGGAAGGATACGAGGGGACCGAGTCCGAATGATGATCGATACTGGAGCAACATACAACTTCATATCGACTAGTCTAGCTCGTCGATTGAATTTGGATGTAATAAAGATGTGTGAAATAAAGATCAATTTTGGCAAAGGTTCTCAAAATACTAATAATATAGCAAGGGCAGTTCCTGTCCAAATCAAAGATTGGAAGGCTAAGCTAGACTTAGTTGTCTTGAATATGACGGGGTTTGACTTTGTTTGGGTATGGAATGGTTCCATAAACATGTAATCGAAATGAGGGGTTCCGGAGATAATCGAATCACGCTTGCAGCAGATAAAGAACATTAGAAAAACACGCTCAAATGGAAACGCTAACTGATAAGGATTGGAATCCTATGTTCCTTACCTTAACTCAGTTGCGTAAGCAGTTAGACATCGGGAACGTGTGTTTCTTGCAATGGTTTTGGATACTGGTGAAGTCAAAATAGGAGATGGTCAAGAATCTGTTCCTGAACCTATTTTGGAAGTCTTGAACATGTTTAGGATGTGTTACCGGAAGATTTGCCGCCTGAGTTACCTCCACGTCGAGCTGTGGACCACAGAATAGAGTTTTGCCGGGTTCGTCTCCACCGGCAAGAGCCCCATATCGGTTGAATCCTCAAGAGTTAGTAGAATTGAAGAGACAGCTGACAGAATTGATGGTCGAGGACACATTCGACCTAGTCGATCGCCATATGGTGCACCTATCTTGTTTGTAATGAAAAAGGATGGTACGATGCGAATGTGTGTGGACTATCGAGCTGAACGCGATAACTATCAAAAATAAGTATCCTCTTCCACGAGTGGACGACTTATTTGATAGGCTATCAAAAGCAAAGTATTTTTCAAGAATAGACTTGAGATCGGGGTACCATCAGATTCGGGTAGCAGAGAATGACATTGAGAAGACCGCTTTTCGAACGCGTTATGGATCATTTGAGTTTCTAGTCTTGCCATTCGGGTTGTGCAATGCTCCAGCAACTTTTTGCACAATGATGGATGATGTGTTTAGAGACTATCTAGACGAGTTCGTAGTGGTGTATATTGATGACATTCTGATTTTCAGTTCGACAATTGAGAACATGTGGAACACTTAGAAAAAGTGTTTCAGAGGTTGAGAGAGAACCAGTTGTATGCTAAAGAAAGCAAGTGCGCATTTGGTCAAACCAAGATAGATTTCTTGGGACACTTGATCTCAGGTGGGAGGTTGCCATGGACCCAAAGAAAATTCAAGCTATTACTGAGTGGATGACTTTAAAAGACGTGCATGAAGTTAGATCATTTCTTGGTCTGACAGGGTATTACCGAAGATTCATAAAGGGTTACTCGGAAATAGCGGCCCCATTGACAGATCTTACGAAAACATTCCATGGCATTGGACTCCAGAGTGCCAACGTGCGTTCGTCAAACTCAAAGAGGCTATCTCTTCTGAGCCAGTTTTGCAGTTGCCCATCTTTGAAGATCCCTTTGAAGTAGAATGTGACGCTTCCGACTTTGCAATTGGTGGTGTATTGCAACAGAAAGGACATCCAGTGTCCTTTTTCTCGAAGAAGTTAGATGCCGCGCAAACTCGATGGCCTACTCACGAAAAGGAGATGTATGCTATTGTTGCTTCCTTGGAGTATTGGCGTCATTATCTTCCAAGTCATGGCACTGTGGTTTGGACAGATAGTGTAACTCTAAGGTATTTTGAAACGCAGCCGAAGCTATCGCCGAAGTATGCTAGATGGCAGCAGAAGTTGGCACGATTTCAGCCTGAAATCAACATAAGCGGGAAAGGACAATGTGGTAGCTGATGCACTCAGTAGAAAGGGTCATCTTCGTATTATGTCAGCACCCGTGTCAACTTTGGTGGATGAATTTGTGACGGCGTATCCTCAGGACAAGTTTGCTAAGGAGGCTTTGAGCCTGGTGGCAAAGAGGAAACAAGTTCATCATTACGAAGAGATGGTAATATTCCAGCAGGAATAGAAAGTCGAATGGATGCACTCAAACAGGCCATTTTGCAGTACGAGATGGAGTTCTTTATTATAAAGAAAAGAGACTCTATGTTCCAGAAGGGACATGGAGGGAGAGGCTGTTAAGAGAGCATCACGACGTTCCTTTGGCAGGACATGGTGGAAGGCATAAGACGTTGGCTTTGTTGAAACAGGGATTCTATTGGCCGGGTATGATAGATGATGTTGCCAAGTATGTCAAGACATGCCCCACATGTCAACAAGTAAAGAGCCGATCGCAAAAACGAGCTGGGAAGTTGCAGTGTATACCGATTCCAGAGCGGCCATTTCAAAGTGTTACTTTGGACTTTATCATGGGATTGCCAAAATCTTGTGGTTTAATGCTCATGGTGGTAGTCGATCGTTTTCAAAGGTTGCTCATTTCATTCCAACTGTAGAGACAGTGAATGCAACAAGCAGCAAAGTTGTTCTTCCACGAAGTCATAAGAGTGCGGGGCTACCGGAAACGATGATCTCAGATCGGGATCCTCGATTTACTGGAAGTTTTGGGGAACGTTGTTAAGCATTTGGACGATGCTGAGTTAGTACGGCTTATCATCCACAAACGGATGGTCAGACGGAGAGGGTAAACCGACAAGTCGAGGACTATCTCAGATGCTATGTTCAAGGTGATCAACTTGATTGGGCTGAACACTTGGATATGGCTGAGATATGTTACAATAACTCGACACACACTGCAATCGGATGTAGCCCGATGGAAGTGTTAACTGGGAATAAGGGTGGTATTCCTCAGAGTATGGTGTTACCGAAAGACGATAGCAATCGAGTTCCATCTGTAGCAGAGTTCACGGGACAATTGTATCGAACATGGGAAGCTGCTCGTCAAGCGATGGCTGCAGCACAGGAAAGGTATCGTCAGCAGTACGATAAACATCGACGGGATGTAGAGTATCAGGTTGGGGATATGGTATTGTTGAGTACCAAAAACCTGAGGTTCCAACGACTCTTTCGAGGAAGTTTCTATCGCACTACATAGGTCCATACAAGGTGGTGAAGCAAGTAGGGAAAGTGGCTTATGGGTTAGATCTTCCTCCAGAGTTGGAAGGAATACACAATGTGTTTCATGTCAGTTTACTCGAGCCATTCCACAAGGATGAGAAACATCCGGATAGATATCGTAGTTTACGTCCGCCGCCAGAATTAGTTGGTGAGGAAAAAGAATTTGAAGTTGAGGCGATATTAAAGGGAGGAACATTCATGGACGTAAACGTGAATATCTTGTTAAGTGGAAAGGTTACCCGGCATGCGAGTCGACATGGGAACCATTGGAGAATCTGCAGAACGCGATGGAGGTAGTGAATGAGTTTGAGGCGAGGTCTCAAACTGTTGGTAATGATGATCAGAAATAAAGTGAACCTTTATTTCTTATTAACCAAGGGGCCGGCAACAACACTAACTAGAGGCCTCCAATATAAATTCTAGTTACGTAAAGAAATTAACCACTGTGTTGTGTGCGTCGGGTGACAGACTTTGCAGACGTGCAAAAGGTCTCCAGGTGACTTCATGTCGCAGGTGGTGCCTCCGGCAGCTGGGTCTACGACTCGGTGAACGACGGTTCTGAAGTACTTGGCTTCGCGTAATGCAAGGGGGGTAATAAAACTTGTGAACTTTTGGCTGACTCCGCATAGAGTGATATGTTAGTTTTGGTTAGTTTTCTCTAACATTATCTAGTCTTGGAGTTAGACGTCAACGAGGACGTTGACATTTTCAAAGGCGGGGAGTGTGTCATAGTTTTTACTATGACTCAACCCTTTACTTTGGGGTTTGACTGTTGTTACCTACCGAGTTGTGTGACGAACCCTAGATGTAGTAGGAAACAGGCCCACTTAGTGCACTTGGGTATCTGGTGATGGTCCGGCCGGGTGTCATTAGGTATTTGCAGGAAACTCTAGGTGAAGCTAGAACTTACCTTCTAGAAACTCTCCCCCCGTTTGACGTTCGTTAGGTTTTTATAAAGTATAGCTTGTCAAAAGGGTTAGGGACACCCTAGGGTTGACCTAACCCTAGGGTTGCCCTAACCCCACGCCCTAATCCCCCCCTAGGGGTTAGGTTTAGGGTTAGGTTAGGACAACCATTTTCTCTAAGGGCTGGCATTTCCGTGCCAGCCCACTTACTCATTTAGGTAAACAGGGGGGGGGGGTCCGTCACATAAATAAGGTAGAGTATATGTAGTGAGGCTTCCTGGGTTCAAAAGAGAGCTCGTTAACCTCCTACCGGTGCAAGCTAAGCTTGTGTCGTCAAGGTGCAACCCTCTGTTGTGCCGCCCAAACTTCCACACGACAGGGGTACAACCCACCCTAGGGTTAGACTATCCTTATCGTTGGCAGGATCTTGCCTTTGAGACAAGGGCACGTCACTTCCAAGGAGTTAGCCAGATTCCTTGGTCCGAAAACCTGCTCGCAAGCTCAAAGGTATTGCCCGAGTTCACGTTCCGCAGAACTAGTGGTTGAGGCCTTGCTCCGGCCGCCTCAACCACGCCAAGCTAGGAACAACACCTATAACTCGGCTAGTCCGTGCATCCTGATTCACAAGGTGAGTCTCGTTCGTGGACTTGGTCAGTTAGGGTTTAAGTTCCTAAGGTTGGGTTCCTAATACGGGTTACTTTACCAGATTCCGTGGGGTTTCCAGAGAGGGGATTCCAGGGTTGGCACCTGGCAAGCCGCCTTTGTGGCACCAGGTAAAAACTCTGACACCTTAGCTCTGTCCAGGGGTATGTGTGGAACACACATCTCCTTGATGGGGGTTATGGCATGAGCTTGTCTAGGTCTTCTAGGGCAAGACGCTAAGTCAACTAGGGTTATCCCTCAAGGATTTTGGGGGTAGACACACTAGGGAGATTTAGGCTAAACCCTAAGTCAACTAGGGTTATCCCTCAAGGGTTCTGGGGGCAGACATTCTAGGGAGACTTAGGCTAAACCCTAAGTCTCCTGTCCACTTGGGCATTAGAGTCTAACCCTAGGGGTCGTTGGGGTTGTTCTGGGGAACTTAGCGTTGCTCACACAGGGTGATGACGCCGAATGGCCACCTGGCAGCCACGTGTTGGCCCTTTGGGTTAAAACTCTGACAATTGGTATCGAAGCCTATTCTCTGCGATCAGTAGTACTACCTAAAGTGTAGTGTATTTTAGGGTTTAGTTAGTTTTAAATTCTTGAAGTACTCTATCACTTTCGGCTAATGTCTGAATTCTGTGTGAGAGTTGGTCCTGAGATCTATAACTCTTCAGAGTACACCTACTTCATAAGTGGGTGTGGGTTATGGACTTAGAAGGTAGCACTTGGAAGTCAGCTTCCAAGTTGTATGCCAGGTTATTTTACCTTATGGTTTCCGAGTTACTTTACCATTTACTTCCACAAGACAAGGCATGTTAGTTTGATCTGGCTTACAAACTAAGTCTTGTGAGATGGGCCTTGTGATATCCTATTCTACACATTATTGAAATTTTTTCATTTTCTTTAAGGTGTTTGAATTTGGGATAACACATAATTTGAGAACATGGCTATGTCCATTGAGTTTTGGCTTACGTCAAGATTCAATATCGTTTCCAGCAATAGTGTTCAAACAGGGAAAGACTTATGTTCAGAAGTGCATCTTTGACTTCGGGAGAAGGGGAATATTCAAACATAAGAATGAACACTACATTTTGACATAAAGTGTAAAATAAGCTCTTATTAGTGCATGTTTCCAAGAGTGTAACTCTAGAAGCAGACTATGGTGATGAATTTATAATACAACGGAATGTCGAATATTAACATATGATGAATATGTTAAGTAGTTGGTTCGAAGATCCAATGTAATCAAAGTATTGTCCGATGGACGTAATACTTTGATGATGCTAGCTGCAAGTAACATTAGGTAAAATAGTTTACTAAGTTCAAGTTACTTAATTTGAACAAAGTACAACTTGAAACCTTAGTTGGTTGTAGGCGCGCACTTTGTATTCAAGTTAGCTAGCTCGGCTAACTTGATTATGAAATTATCTCATATGGGATCATAAGAATGAGATAGAATAATAGATTTTGGCAGTAGACGGATTTAATGTTGCATCCCTATCAATGCAGCTTTTGGGATAGATGGCATGATCTATCAGAAAGAGTAATGTTGGAAACATACGTTTACATTTTTAGTTTACTGAGTAATGAAGAACTTGCATAGTGAAGGCGTTCGGCGCACACTTGTGCATTTTCATTGTTAACTCTTTAATCTTGGAAACTGTAACGTTGTTTGCAATGTGGGAGAAATTCTTGAACAAGGGTGATTTCTTCGTTAAGAAGAGCATGATTTGGGATTCTTCACTTTGTTTATCGACTAAGTAAAGAAACTTGCTAAGTTGATAACTTATGCTGAGAATTACCAATGAGCTAGTAATAGTTGGATTTCCATTGGAGGTTTAAGTGCATGTACCTCCTCAGAGAGTTGGTGTTCAATGAGAATTGAAAGTTGATATTGATTTTCAATATCAATTTTATTTTAGAGTCGAATACGATTATTCAAAAGACGGTTTCTTGACTTTGCATCATGATCGAAAATGTGGGCACTTAAAGAACAAATAAAGTATGTATCTTCAATCTTTCGGAATATTGAAAAATAGAACTATTCTTGACTCAAGGTTTGATTGTATTCATTGGGTTAGTTGTTAGTTCTATCTCAAGGTTTGATGGTGTTCCTTGAGTTGGTTCAATATTCTTGTAAGTATGATATTGTGTAGTGGGATTAGCTCAAGAAGATGGTGTCCCTTCTTGATGATTGTATTTCAAGGTTCGTCCAATATCCGGTTCGAGAATATGAGATTTCCTATCACCTCATCTGTTGAGATATTTATATTCTAAACTTTGGCAGAATTTGTGACAATCTTTTCAAGATTGGTTATAAATGACTTGTCAAAGTATGGTATGATATCTCTTCAATATTGAGTTTGGAGCACTCAATATCAAACTTGGTTATGATCACATGAGGTGGCTGTAATCATATAATATAAAGACTCAAGTGGATTTGAGTCTGACACTTTAGTAAGGCACTACCTCAGTGTTATAACTTGAAACGTGTTTTCAAGTTAGTTGAGAAATGAGACATTTCTCAATACATTGCTTGGGGCAATGTGATACTTTCTAGATTGCTAGGTGAGTTTTTTTCTAACATTATCTAGTCTTGGACTTGGACATCAACGAGGACGTTGACATTTTCAAAGGCGAGGAGTGTGTCATAGTTTTTACTTGACTCGACCCTTTACTTTGGACATTGACTATTGTTACCTACTATACTATGTTGATGGACCCTAGATGTAGTAGGAAACAGGCCCGCTTAGTGCACTTGGGTATCTGGTGATGGTCCGGCCGGGTGTCATTAGGTATTTGCAGGAAACTCTAAGCGAAGCTAGAACTTACCTTCTAGAAACCCACCCCCAATTTTGACGTCCCGAATAGGCCTTTTGGTCTTTGCAGATGAGTTTGGCGTGTTAAGTAGGGTTAGGAACACCCTTAGGGTTGACCTAACCCTAGGGTTGCCCTAACCCATGCCCTAAAACCCCCACCCCCACCCCCTTGGGTAGGGTTTAAGGGTAGGAGTAAGGGTGAGTTATGGGCTCATATTGTTAATTTATCTAAGGGGCTAAAATTCCGTGCCAGCCCACTAACACATATAGGAAAAGAGGGGGGGGGGCTCCGTCACATAAATAAGGTAGAGTATACGTATGAGAGCTCCTGGGTTCATGACTGAGTTCGTTGCTCTTCTGCCGGTGCAAGCTTAGCTTGTGTTGTTAAGGTACAACCCTCTGTTGTGCCGCCTAACTTCCGATCCAGGGGTACGTCCCACCTTCGGGGTAGCTTACCCTTAATGTTGGCGAATCCACGCCTGGGAGGGTCTTGCCGGGATACACGTACCAAGAAGTAAGGTTGAGCTGTCTCCAGCCCCCTCCTTCATGACAAGCTAGGTGTAGCACTCATGGCCAAGCAAGGCACATTCGTGTCCTTGACCAACTATGGGTGTGGGATCTTGTTTGACAGGTTCATAGTACCAGTTCTTGAGGGTTCACTAAGGGTTCTAGAGTTGGCATTTAAGAGCCACGTTTGTGGCACTTGGTGCATCTCTTGAATCTAAGGTCTATGACATGATAGCCCACATCGGGGAAGGCAGTGTCACATGGAGATGTGACACTGGGCTAAATGTCACACGATACAAAGCCCAAGGCATGCCCTGGAGTTGTGTCATGGGCTTGACACCAAGGGTTGGTACTCTAACAAACAGGCATGCTTGTGCTCACGCTAGGGTGCTAATGTCAGAGTTTTAACCCAAAGGGCCAACACGTGGATGCCAAGTGGCCATTCGGCGTCAGCACCCTATGTGAGCAATGCTAAGTCTTCCAAGATAACCCTAAGAGTCTGACTTCTGGGGCCCAATAGGCAAAAGACTTAGAGTCCTACCCTAAGTCCCCTAGAATGAACATCCCCTGAACCCTAGAGGGTAAACCCAAGTAGAC
>PUQB01000993.1:0-63427 GCA_003024785.1 Selaginella tamariscina
GAGAAGGAAGATTTTGAAGAGAAGCTCAAGGAAATCGAGGCCGTCTGTAACCCGATCATCACAGCCGTATATCAAAAGAAGGGAGCTAGCTCTTCATCATCTTCAGATGACGATGAGGATGATCACTCGGAGTTAGGTTAGTTAACTGAGGTTCTTTTCCTTTTCGATGTATATTTATTTATAAAAGAATATTAAAATCACCCAATTTTTCATATTTGTAGTCTGTATATTCTGATATAATTTTGTCAGTCAATACGTGAGAGATCGGAATATAGAAATGTGTATATCCATTAGTTCAGAAACCCTAACTTATATACAAGAGCGAGTGGTCCAGATTGAATCCAATCCGACGGCTATCAAAATCCACTACGTAATAATAGTATGTGCACATGCAGCCGTACACGTGGATCTTACATCATCCCTCCTCTCGGAAGGGTGTAAGTTGGTTAGGGTTCTCTTGTAGATGGGCCCGGATTGGAGGAACATCAGGAGGAGGCACTGGTGGATCTGTAGGCGGCACAACTTGTTCCCGTTGCACAAAATGCTTCAACCGTTGTACATGTACAATCTCCGGAGGATCGGGTTGAATGTCGTGCCGAACCTCATAAACCTGTGGTCCTACTTGCCGTAACACTCGATACGGTCCTTTCCATTGAGGAAGGAGACTCTTAGCTAAACCACGTACCGTAAGCTTGGGAAAACGAACCAACACCAGTTCATCAACCTTGTACTCCGCAGGAGGACGATGATGCGAGTTGTACCGTTGTTGTTGTCCTACTTGTACGCGGCCCAAGTGTTCTGCTGACTCCGCACGAACCAATGGAAGGATGCTCGTCAGATACCGATCCCATGACCTAGCATCAGCAGCTCGCGGTAACCGAGACGGCAAACCCAACTCCGTTGGCAACACCGGGTCATGACCATACAAAAGCTTATATGGAGAAGTACCAATGGAACTTTGAACTCCAGTGACATAAGCATATCGGAGAGACGGCAGATAACCATCCCAATCTGAATGTTGAAAGTTCACATACTTTGCGATCATCCCCTTGAAGGTTCTAACAAGCCGTTCCACTAAACCATCTGTCTGAGGATGATAAGCACTTGTGAAAGTGTGGCGTATCCCTAATCGAGATGTCAAAACATGAAATGCCTCAGCCATAAATGCGGGACCATTATCCGAGAGAATTCGCTCCGGACAAGAATGCTGAAACACGACCCGATTCAGGAGAAACTGACCAACAGCAGAAGCAGTCGCACTAGCAAGAGCACCAACTTCTACCCAACGAGTTAGGTAATCAGAAGCAATAATAACGTACTCGTTACCAGCAGTTGACCGCGGAAAAGGTCCCATCAAATCAAATGCCACCAATTCAAACGGACGAGAAACTGCAATTGACTCCAACCGTCCTTCCGAAGCACATGGGGGAGTATTGCGAGCTTGGCACCACACACAACTACGCACATACCGAATCACATCTCCTCGCAACTCCGGCCAATAGAAAGATCTGCGCAGCTTCTCCATCACCCGACGATGTCCCATGTGCCCGCCAAGAATAGGAGAGTCATGGTAAGCATGGAGGAAGCGTGGAATGAAGATTGAAGGCACCACCAACCGCAAAGGATCATCTGGATCAGTCCCCACAAAATAAAGAAGGTCATCCTGAAGGCGATACTGTGAATGTAAATGCCTGAAAGGCAAGTCATCAGCAAGTGATGCAGGATTCTCAAACCCATCACGAAGCCTTCGAATCCACGGCTCAACCTTTTGAGCTTCCCGAACCTCATCCAAAGACGGCAAATCTAACTCTGCATTCTGCGGACACTGAACGTCAAGCACAGCAACTGCTGATGGTACGGAATCTTCATCCAAAAAGTCCACTGAAGCTGGAACAACTGGTTCCTCTGGGGCAACAGAAGAGAGAGAAGGTGGAAGAGGAGCCCGAGAAAGAGCATCAGCATCAGCCATGGAACTCCCTGGACGATGAACAACTTCAAAGTCGTAAATTTGAAGTTTCAAGGCCCACCGAGCAGTACGCCCAATCAAATTCTTCGCTTCAACAACGAAGTGACTGCTGCATGATCACCTTCCAACAACGTCCGCGAACCATGCAAGTAGGCATGGAGCTTCTCAAAACCCCAAACTGCTGCTAGACACTCCTTTTCAGTTGTGGAGTAATTCACCTCTGCTGGCTGCAATGTACGGCTGATGTACGCAATGGGATGTCGTTGGCCAGGAACACTTGTACTCTCCTGCATCAATACACCCCCAGGCCGATGTCAGAAGCATCTACACGCAAGATGAAAGGACGTGTAATCCGGGTACGCCAAAACTGGAGGAGTCGTCAACAACTCTTTGAGATCTGCAAATGCCTGCTTGCAATCCTTAGACCAAACAAAAGAAGTCATTGACGATTTCAACAACGCGCGCAACGGTGCAGTACGATCTGAAAGATGATCCACAAAACGACCCAGATATTGTACCTTGCCAAGAAAGCGTTGCACATCATTCACACACTTTGGCGTAGGGAACTTCAAAACTGCAACTAGTTTGTCAGGATCGACTTGCAAACCTTCACGTGAAATGCGATAACCCAGATAAGTGGTGTCCTTTGATCCAAACACACTTAGATGGCTTCAACTTCAAACCAACTTCCCGCAGTCGATCCAAAACCTTACGTACATCACCGACATGCTCCTCCCACGTTCCATCCGAATGGATCAAAACATCATCGATGAAATCGCAGTCACCTCCGGCATGTCGCAAAGAACCTCATCCATCATACGCTGGAAAGTTGCTGGAGCATTGCTCAAACCGAAAGGCATCACCAGGAACTCGTACAGGCCAAATGGTGTTCGAAAAGCAGTCTTGGGAATGTCCATGTCAGCCATCGGAACTTGCCAATATCCAGATGCGAGATCTAACTTGGTGAACCAACGGCTCCGCCCCAGTCGATCCAAAAGGTCTGCAGTATGAGGAAGTGGGTACACATCTGAGACGGTTACCTCATTTAACGGGCGATAATCAATGCAGAATCGAACGCTCCCATCAGGCTTCGTCACAAGGTGAGGTTCGCACGCCCAAGGACTTCGAGACTTCCGGATAACACCCTTCTCCAACATCTCTTTGACATTCGCTCGTAAGATCTTGAGCTCCTTTGGTGATCGACGCCGAACAGGTACCTTGATTGGCCTAGCTTCTCCAGTTGGAATAGGGTGGCGTGTCGCAATCTTGGCCCCAGATGACAAGTCGAAGTTGAAAAGATCAGCATACTCCTTCTTGAGTTGATCAACAACTACAGCACGACGATCATCTGATGGATCCAAAGAAGAAAAGGAAGAGCATGAAGGGAAAATGGTTGGAAATAAGGGTGAGACAAAAGTGATGGAAGCAGAGGTGGAAGCAGATGGACGAAGTGGAATAGAAGTAAGAGGAATGGAAGAAAGACGAGGGAGAGTCAAACAAGGGGGAGACTTTTCAAAGTCACACTTGGCATGATTGCGAGTTAACCAATCCATACCAAGAATAAGGTGAAAAGCTTGACTCGGCACCACCCGCAAAGATTGAAGCTCGAGCTCACAATCATCCACACGAACAACAATGTCCACTTCATCCCGCGAACAAGCATGAGTATGTCCGTTGCGCCGTACAGAATGAAGACTGGTTCTACCGCACGACGCAAATGAAGGCTGCAACGTGTAGCAACAGATTGAGAAACAGAGGACAAACTTGAACCTGTATCCACCAACACTGAAAGGAAAACAGGACGAGGTGTGCGATTGAAACGAGCTTGAAAAGTGAAAACCGGATGATTTGGTGCCGAGTGAACCCCTTGATGATACTCCCGAAAGAAAGATGGAGGGGTCACTAATTTATTCGCACGAGGACCCTCCTCTACTCGTGCGATTCGTCGTTTCCCGGAAGATCCACCGCATCACAACCTTCCACTGCAGCAGCACCAACCGGACGTTGTTGCGCCATGGCCTCCATCCTGGAAATGGGGGACGCCAATCGGGAAACCGTTGACAGCGCCGATACGTGTGTCCAACCTCATCACATGCCCAACAACGAACTGCACGTCCACGTCCTCGTCCACGGGCCCCACCTTGTGCTGGTACACGAGCGGCAACAGCCTCAACCTCCATCGGAGCAGGTCCATCCCCAACATGGAGTGGAACAAGAGCACGTGAAGGCACAAGTGGGAGAGGTGACGACTCATATCGTTGTGCCAGCCTCAAAGCATCGTCAAGAGTCACTGGAGCTAGTGCATGCACAAGCCCCACAAGGTCTTGACGAAGTGCTGGCCACAACATACCTAACTTGATGCGTTCCGACATGTTAGGTTCTGCACGCAGCAAAAGGCTTCGAAAGCGAACACCAAACTGCATCACCGACTCAGACGGCTCCTGACGAATACGATGCAACTGCTGAAAAGCATCATCACAGTCGTCCGCATGCCCAAATGCACGTTTGAAGATCTCTGGAAGAATATTCCAATCGCCACGAGTTGCAACGTCCAGACCATTGTACCACTGCAACGCCGTCCCTTGAAGACAAGTAGGAAACTCGCGCAAACACTGAGCACCGTCCCACGAATGATATGTGGCAACCACAGTGAAGTGGTCAAACCAATGGTACACATCATCTCCAGGATTTCCGCGAAAGAAATCCGGTCGGACACGGGGGTTTGCAACATGCGTAGGAGGAGTACCCTGGCCTGTGAATGCTGCCATCAACTGAGAATGATTGTTCAGTTGCACACGCATGGCATCCAACAACTGCATGAGTAACTGCTCCACAGACAAGGGATTTGTCTGTTGTGGATTCATGGATGAAGAAGAGACAAAATCCACAAGAAAGGAATAGATCTAGACAATGGAAAAGCTAGACCTAAGAAGACAGAGAAAAAAGACACAAATCCGAGCACTCCGTAGGGACAATTAGAGGTGCCCCTCACCTCCACCAATGTGAGAGCTCGGAATATAGAAATGTGTATATCCATTAGTTCAGAAACCCTAACTTATATACAAGAGCGAGTGGTCCAGATTGAATCCAATCCGACGGCTATCAAAATCCACTACGCTAATAATAGTATGTGCACATGCAGCCGTACACGTGGATCTTACAAATCTAATTATATATATATATATATATATATATATATCAATATCAATCAAGAAAACTGAAAGGGAAATTAAAAGTTTTCAACGGCCGTTAAAGTTTACATCAAGGGTCGTAGTTAATGAAATGGAAGGCCTTTAATTAAACATCATTCAAAATGAAATCATCGACTCAGAGCAGTAAGTTCATATATAAATTAGCATAATTTTAATCATTGATTATAAAATTTAAGTACATAATAAACTTAAGAAATGTCTCAGTTATTGATTGATAATAAACTTATAGATTATTCATGTACCAACTCCAAATCTACAACAGAGACATTCTATAATTCTTATCCGTTTAACTCCTAGCTTAAATATGTTTTTATACTATTTCTATATTTTTAAGGCTAAATATAATTTTATAAGATTTATAATTAAAATATTTAAATATTCTTAAAACTCTCTATATTTGTACTTCAAAATATCTTAAAACAAAAATCAGGTCAAAAACAATAATAAATTTGTTATAACATTAACAAAATTATTATTAATTTCATGTTTGAATATAACTTTAAAATTTTAAATATTTAAATGATGAGTGAAATCTAGTTTGAAAATGAAAATTCTTGCTGATTTAAAATTAAAATTAAAATACTTAAATGTAAAATTTATAAATTTAATCACTAATGTAAATTTAATATAATATATTTTTTAAAATTAACTATATAGCAAATTTGAAAATAAAAGATATACTCTTTGAACTAATCGAGAATATTTTCATTATCACATCATCCAATAATGAACCGACGATATCATAGTGCCACATACACACAAATACGACCAACGATATTTAACAATAATAACACATAATTATGATTGTAGCGTAAACAGACATTATAACGTAAGTTTATTAACATATTTTTCTTAAGAGTTTGTATGGATAAGCAATTGTGCTGAAAAGTTATAATAATAGTAAACATACATTCCACCTAATCATCGGATTGAATTCCAATCAAGAATATGTTTGATATCAACGGCTGTTTAGTGCAAGGTCAAATATGCTAATCTGTTTAGTTGTTTAGGGTTGTTAGCCCAGGGAAGATACGGTTAAGAGCAGGAAGGATTCGGAGTTTTTCGTCCCAACAAGGTAAGGAAGACCAAGGGCACCTCCAAGTCTGGTACCCGCCACGCAAGGAGCGATTGAATGTGCCCACGGTTCGCTGTTCAATGGCCACCTCCTGTAGGATAGACAGGACTTGGCCGTCGGTAATGTATGAAAAGATCGATATTCTCCCTCCCTGGACGCACCTACAATAGATTTAGTTTTTCGGATGCATGTGGATACTATCAGAGGAAAGATTCATGCGAAAAAACAGTTCTTTGACAGATGTGCGTACCAAGAGATAGAACTAGAAAGGGCGTGCACAAAAAGGCCCTCGGCTAAGATCGAGCCATTGACAGTCGAATGGATTGGCCTTCCCTGGGTCGCCGTATTCAACTCTGAAGAGCCCTTGGCGTGGAGGAGGAAGATAGACCTCTACATACGTATCCCAAATAATCAACCAGAGGACTGGCGAGTTGTACCTTTGCTTTTGACGGGAAGCTGTTTAAACTTTTTGTGTACAACATGAACATCCGAAGTGGGGTGCTGTGACCGTCCCTGTCGCTGATATAAAGGCAGGTGAAGGTTCTTCTCTTACAGGGGCAACCATGGTGAATGATTCCTATACGTGCTGGAGTACAATCCTGACCAGGAAGCACGAGGGTACTATGACATCAACCAGTGCAAAGTGGACTTCGAGGGATATCAACGAGGCATCCCCATCTTCCACAATGTTGATCCCTGTCCCTGGACACGAGGCGGTGCCAAGTTCAAGCTGGATGGGGATTTTGTTTACATTTCCACATTATTCAATTGGTAACTCCGTGGGAGTAGACCAGGACCAGACGGAGTCCTGCATGGGAGGATGAGTTTTGTTGTATCCCAGTAGCATACAACTTATGGATGATTCAGATTGCCAAGGCAATTATTATGAGTTTCTCTGTTGAATATGTTTTAGCCCATCTGATTTAATATAAGGTTTTCCGATACATCTGTACGTATCTCTCAAAAAGTGAAAACAGAAACAGTTACTAAATGGAAAAATATATATTACTTGATTATGTAACATTAAAGGCTCTCAATGCCTTGAGCTGTCCATCAGGGGACTAGGTAACTAAGCAGTGAAAACGAAAAACAGAAAACCAAAAAAAATGTACTGGGATAAGTAGTACCTTGTGCACAGTTCAAGACTTGAACTGTGAAGGTTCAACAGCAAACGTAGAGATCTGCAGACTGCCACCTCGAAAATGTGTGTAGCAGCGTGCAATGCCACCTGTACAGGAGTCCTGCCATGCGGCATGGTTGATCATCCGGGTCAAGAGACATAAACAGGCATCGTGATCCAAAACCCGCCTTGGAAAAAGGTCGTTCAGATCCAAGTAGAGATGAACGGGCTTGTTGGACACACATTGAGACGGGTAAGCACCGGAGCCCAATGCCTTGTAAGGCACAACCTGCACCGAGAAGCTATTTCCACTGGGGAGCACGCACATCATATCTTCGGAGTCAACCATTAGCCCACCACGTGACGCAAAAGCTTCAAACCTTCACTCCTATTCGTGAGGAGGAGGTCCACATCTTTAACAGATGCACAGCTAGAGAAATACTCCGTCACTGTGGCACACAAACCTGCATCCCTCCGAAACAGACAGTTAAGTTGCCTCCTCCAACACTCTAGCCTTCTCCTTGTCTACGTTGACCGGCATGGGCAGCAGAATAGCGGTGTCAGTTACCCCCACGAACTCCAACAGTGCGTCAACCGTTGAGAAAGAGTTGAGCATACGGAGAGCAAAAGCTCCTGCAAGTAAACCTGGTAGCAACACGTTCGAGACCAAAGACTACGAAGGTTTCCTAATTTTGCACCCGCCGCAGAGACAAGAAGTAACCATGGCTGGGGCTCCAAGCCTCCAGCAACCATGAACAAAGGGCAATAGGGAGTAGGAACAGTCTGCACAAGACGGGGATTCTCAGTAACCTGAGAGATCCAGGGCAGTGGCGTCCTACACACTTTCCCATCGACTACCATGATGTTGCCTGGTCAAACCTGCAGCCAAGTATTGTGGTGCTCCTCAGGTAGTGCTGCGGCATGACTGAGTGTTACACCGACGTTAGAGGAAACCCTTGGATCTCATTGTCTTCAGAATCCAAGCGGCCTGGAAGGCAGCAGTGCGTATGGCAATCGGGCAAGGCCACTCGCTGGCACATGGTCATAGATAGAACCCCTGCTCCTCTGAGGCGTGTTCCTCAGATAATGCTGCGTGTTAAACCCCTGGATTGCACGCCCGCTCGCTGGCGCATGGCCGTAGGGAGAACCGCCGAACACAGCGCCCACCGCCAGCATCCTATGAACCCTAAACCCTAAATGCTCTGTTTTAGGGCATAAACTAATTTTTTTAATGGGGATTTAAGGGGGGATTTTTTGCTGCATTGAGACATGCGCGAATCTCGCCCCAAATCGACCACACTTCGTCAGGAGTGTCATTTTGAAATCGTTGTCATGCCTCACAACAAGCCAGATTTTGTTGGTGGCTGTAGTAATTTAGAGATCTCCCATAAATGCTATATATATATAATATATATATATATATCAATGATCATGTATACATTCACAAACATAATATATGTGTACAAATATACAATGGGTATATATGTACATACATCATACAATATATATGTATATAATTGTTATTGAGGTGAGACGTGGAGAAATCAATTGCAAGGACGCAATATGTGAAATCCCGGGCAGACCTCGCCATTGTCCATACGGGTTATTTTAGTCATTTTCGATTCTAATTAATCCTTAAAAGTTAATCTCTATAGACTTCATTATTGACATTTCTCGATTAAAGGGTTGATGCGGTTTTTATTATAGTGAACTGACTCTCCAAGATGGCTCATTTTCTCTTATGCATTAAGTTCATCACAAATAAAGAATAACGGAATTAGTGCTTAAGGAAATTTTTCAACTTCATCACCAATTGTGGCATTTAGTTTGTTGCCAAGTTTTGGAAAAGACTATTTCAACTTTCGCACATTTAATGCAAGTTGTCCTCAAGGTATCACTCACAAATCGATAGTCAATTTGAACATACTATTCAAACTTTGGAGCAGTATCTTCGGTGCTTCAGCAACTACCAATAGAACAATTGTGTTGAACTCTTGTCCTTTATAAAGTTTGCGTACAACAACTTAGTGCATGCTTTTATAAGTAAGTCACCATTCTTTGTACTTCATGATCAACATCCTCGTTCGTCATTGCATGCTCTTGTTAAAGTTTCAGTCAACCCATCAGTAAAAAACCGCCTCAACCACCTTCGAGTTATTCACAAAGAGTTGCCTCATCACCTCCACTAGGCCCAAGCCTTTCACAAGGGAGTTGCCAATCGACACCATCAAACTACCTTTGTTTTCCAAGCTGTGATCGAGTTTGGCTCCTTCAATGAAGTTTACGAACTACTCGGTCATCTCAGAAGTTCGATTATTAACGCCTTGGACAATTTCCAATCATTGGTAAGGTCAACAAGGTTGCATTTCATTTTAACTTCCTTTTACCATGAAGATCACCCAATTTTTCATGTCTTCGTTCTTGAGCCATATATCCCTAGTACCATTCCTAACATATTGTGCCACCACCACCACATGTTGAACTCGACGGTGACCCAAATATGAAGTTCATGCTATTTTGGTAATTGTAAACAAGGAGTTCGGGGAAACCTGGTGGACCATGTTTATCGATTTGAAAGTGTACGGCGTTTGGTCCCAAACATGAACGATGATGAAGCTCGAAGTTGCTTCATGGCCAGCTTGAATGAGAGACACGAAAGGAGATCCTAAGCTACGAGCTAACAAGCTATCGAGAATGTTAGGAGGCAGCTCAAAAGGTTGCTTATGGCATGTCGTTAGAAGACTTTATAGGAGGAAGCAAAACTTAAACCGAGGTTTTCCTCCAAAGTTTGGGTTCAAAAGGTTTGATAAACGACCGAATTAATCACCATCAATTCAAAGTGCAAGTCCCTTTGTCGACAGTTCCAATTTTTTGGATACATCAAAACTCATTGGATCTCGAAAATCGTTAGCGTTACACCACCTCAGCAGGCCAAGGGCTCGGCTCCAAAGTTTGCTCCCGAATCCGCAAGAGGGGTTCATACATGTCATAATTGTAACAAGCCTGGTCATTTTGCTAAAGAATGTCGGGCACCCTCACAACGATCGGTTATTTCAAGGTGATGGTAGAAGAGGAAGTTGCTGAACTAGAAACGCTTGAAGATCCATAAGACAATCAGAAGAGGTAATGTTGTGCCAGACACAACCTGCCTTATTTCTTATTCAAGACAAAACTGACCCTTTGCTATATTTAACAAGAAAGATACAGGGGACCGAGTCCGAATGATGATCGATACTGGAGCAACATACAACTTCATATCGATTAGTCTAGCTCGTCGATTGAATTTGAATGTAATAAAGATGTGTGAAATAAAAATTAATTTTGGCAAAGGTTTCAAATATACTAATAATATAAAGGGGGCACTTCCTATCCAAATTAAAAGTTGGAAGGCTAAGTTAAACTTAATTATCTTAAATATGACGGGTTTTGACTTTGTTTTGGGTATAGAATGTTTCATAAACATGTAATCAAAATGAGGGTTCCAGAGATAATTGAATCATGCTTGCAATAGACAAAGAGGACATTAGAAAAACAATGCTCAGGATGGAGACGCTAACTAATAAGCATTAGAATCCTATGTTTCTTACCTTAACTCAGTTGTGTAAGCGGTTAGACATCGTGAACGAGTATTTTTTGTAATGGTTTGGATATTGTTGGAGCCAAAATAGGAAATGATCAAGAATCTGTTCCGAACCTATTTTGAAAGTCTTGAACATATTTTAAAACGTGTTGCCAGAAGACTTGCCGCCCGAGTTACCTTCATGTGAGTTGTGGACACAAATAGAGATTCTGCTAGGTTCGTCTCCACCAGTAAGAGCTCCATATCGGTTGAATCCTCAAGAGTTAATAGAATTAAAGAGATAGCTACCAAAATTGATTGGTCGAGGACACATTTGACTTAGTCCAATTGCCGTATGGTGCACCAATTCTGTTTTAATAAAAAAGATGGTACGATGCGAATGTGTGTGGACTATCGAGTGCTAAACGCAATAACTTATAAAAAATAAGTATCCTCTTCCACAAGTGGCGACTATTTCATAGGCTATTGAAAGCAAAAGTATTTTTCAAGAATAGACTTGAGATTCGGATACCATCAGATTCGGGTAGCAGAGAATGACATCGAGAAGATCTTTTCGAACGCGTTATGGATCATTTGAGTTTCTGTTTGCCATTCGGATTATGCAATGCTCCAACAACTTTTTGCATAATGATGGATGATGTGTTTAGAGACTATCTAGACAAGTTCGTAGTGGTGTATATTGATGACATCCTGGTGTTCAGTTCGACAATTGAGATATATGTGAAACACTTAGAAAAAGTGTTTTAGAGGTTAAAAGAACCAATTGTATACTAAAGAAAGCAAGTGTGCGTTTGGTCAAACCAAGATAGATTTATTGGGACACTCGATCTCAGGTGGAAGGTTGCCATGGATCCAAAGAAAATTCAAGCTATTACCGAGTGAACGACTTGAAGGACGTGCATGAAGTTAAATCATTTCTTGGTCTGACATGGTATTACCGAAGATTCATAAAGGGTTACTCGGAGATAGCAACACCATTAACAGATCTCACGAAAAACATTCCGTGGCATTGAACTCCATAGAACCAACGGGCATTTGTCAAACTCAAAGAAGCATCTCTTCTAAGCCGGTTTTGCAATTGCTCATCTTTAAAGATACATTGAGGTAGAGTGTCATGCTTCCGACTTTGCAATTGGTGGGTGTCATAGTTTTTACTATGACTCGACCCTTTACTTTGGGGTTTGACTGTTGTTACCTACCGAGTTGTGTGGCGAACCCTAGTTGTAGTGAGAAACAGCCCCGCTTAGTGCACTTAGGTGTTTAGGGGTAGTCCGGCCGGCTGTCACTAGGTACCTCGAGAAACTCTAGGCGAAGGTAGTACTTACCCTCTAGAAAACTCTCCCCCAGTTTGACGTTACAAAGATAGGTTTTCCGTTAAATATAGCTTGTCAAAAAGGGTTAGGGACACCCCTAGGGTTGACCTAACCCTAGGGTTGCCCTAACCCCACGCCCTAATACCCCCCCTAGGGGTTAGGTTTAGGGTTAGGTTAGGACAACCATTTTCTCTAAGGGCTGGCATTTTTGTGCCAGCCCACTTACTCATTTAGGTAAACAGGGGGGGGGGGGTCCGTCACATAAATAAGGTAGAGTATATGTAGTGAGGCTTCCTGGGTTCAAAAGAGAGCTCGTTAACCTCCTACCGGTGCAAGCTAAGCTTGTGTCGTCAAGGTGCAACCCTCCGTTGTGCCGCCCAAACTTCCACACGACAGGGGTACAACCCACCCTAGGGTTAGACTATCCTTATCGTTGGCAGGATCTTGCCTTTGAGATAGGGGCACGTCACTTCCAAGGAGTTAGTCAGATTCCTTGGTCCGAAAACCTGCCGCAAGCTCAAAGACATTGCCCGAGTTCACGTTCCGCAGAACTAGTGGTTGAGGCCTTGCTCCGGCCGCCTCAACCACGCCAAGCTAGGAACAACACCTAAAGCTCGGCTAGTCCGTGTATCCTGATTCACAAGGTGAGTCTCGTTCGTGGACTTAGTCAGTTAGGGTTTGAGTTCCTAAGGCTTGGGTTCCTAATACGGGTTATTTACCAGATTCCGTGGGGTTTCCAGAGAGGGGATTCCAGGGTTGGCACCTGGCAAGCCGCCTTTGTGGCACCAGGTAAAAACTCTGACAATTGGTATCGGAGCAAGTTCTCTGCGGTCAGTAGGACTGCCTTAAGTCATAGGGTGTTTCAATGTTTAGATAACTCTAAATTCTTGATTATACTCTATTGCTTTCGGTTGACATGTCTGTATTCTGCGCAGAGAGTTTGATCCTGTGAGTTGTCAAACTTCGGAGAACACTTGCTCAGTGAGTCGGCGTGAGATTCTAGGTATGTCCGAAAGTCTTATGCTAGTTTAAGCTGATGTGTGTGGGTGTACAACCTGTGCAGGGTGTTTCCAATTTCACATTGGGAATATTCCAAGCATATTCTCCGAGTGTTGAACTAGGGTTCAATACGATGAGCAAGAAAGCAACCAGAGCCTGAGGCAGAGAGGGCTGTCGCAGAGGCTCAAAATGAGGAGATGGATGAGGCTGATCCAGGTCGACCCCCTAGGTTAGACAACGACCTGGTTGGCGAGAAATAATGATGGATGCCCTAAACGAACTTCGAGGGGATGTTTTGGGGTTGAACGACCGAATCGATAATGTTGCCGTTCGGATTCCAACGAATACGCAGTGCCAGATGTTCCGCAACCAGACACACGGAAAAAGAAGAAGAAGCATGACTCAGAGTCAGGTTCCTCTGAATCAGATTCTTCGACGGAAGTAGTGGTGGAGGTCCCAGTAAATTCAAACCGGTAAAGCCTTCGAATTTCATGGGTTCAAAGGATTACAAGGTTTTGGATGACTGGTTGTATGATATGGAAAGCTATTTCGAGGCTGCTTCCGTGAGAAAGACAGAAAAGGTTGCATGTGCCAAGCAGTTTCTTAAAGAAGAAGCTAAGACTTGGTGGCGAATTGTTGAAGGTGAACGTGGATACCGAAACAGCTGGAAGCACATGAAAAAGGAGATCAAAAAGCAGTATATGCCGGATGATCTCGGTTTGCGATTGCGTGCTGACCTGGCACTTTGTCAACAGGGAGTTCGGGGAAGTCCTATGGACCACGTTTATCGATTCGAAAGTGTACGGCGATTGGTGCCAAATATGAGCGATGATGAAGCTCGAAGTTGCTTCATGGCTAGCTTGAATGAGAAAACGCGAAGAGAAATCTTAAGGTACAAGCCAACAAGCTATCGGGAATGTCAAGAGGCAGCTCAAAAGGTTGCTTATGGCATGTCGTTAGAAGACTTGTACAAAGGGGAGGAAGCAAAACCTAAACCAAGGAGGTTTCCTCCAAAGTCTGGGTTCAGAAGGTTTGATAGGCGACCAGATCAATCGCCATCAATTCGAAGTGCAAGTCCCTTTGTTGGCAGTTCCAAGTTTTCGGACACATCAAGACCCACCGGATTTCGGAAACCATTGGCGTTACCACCTCCTCAGCAGACCAAAGGATCGGCTCCAAAGTCTGCTCCCCCGCGTTCCGCAGGCGGGGTCGTGAAATGTTATAATTGTAACAAGCCTGGTCATTTTGCTAAAGAGTGTCCGGCACCCTCACAACAATCAGGACATTTCAAGGCGATGGTAGAAGAGGAAGTTGCTGAACCAGAAACGCTTGAAGATCCGGAAGATGAGTCAGAAGAGGTAATGTTGTGCCAGACACAACCTGCCTTATTCGCTATTCAAGACAAAACTGACCCTTTGCTATATTTGACAGGAAGGATACGAGGGGACCGAGTCCGAATGATGATCGATACTGGAGCAACATACAACTTCATATCGACTAGTCTAGCTCGTCGATTGAATTTGGATGTAATAAAGATGTGTGAAATAAAGATCAATTTTGGCAAAGGTTCTCAAAATACTAATAATATAGCAAGGGCAGTTCCTGTCCAAATCAAAGATTGGAAGGCTAAGCTAGACTTAGTTGTCTTGAATATGACGGGGTTTGACTTTGTTTTGGGTATGGAATGGTTCCATAAACATGTAATCGAAATGAGGGGTTCCGGAGATAATCGAATCACGCTTGCAGCAGATAAAGAAAGAAAAACCACGCTCAAATGGAAACGCTAACTGATAAGGATTGGAATCCTATGTTCCTTACCTTAACTCAGTTGCGTAAGCAGTTAGACATCAACGTGTGTTTCTTGCAATGGTTTTGGATACTGGTGAAGTCAAAATAGGAGATGGTCAAGAATCTGTTCCTAACCTATTTTGGAAGTCTTGAACATGTTTAAGGATGTGTTGCCAGAAGACTTGCCGCCGAGTTACCTCCACGTCGAGTTGTGGACCACAGATAGAGATTTTGCCAGGTTCGTCTCCACCGGCAAGAGCCCCATATCGGTTGAATCCTCAAGAGTTAGTAAATTGAAGAGACAGCTGACAGAATTGATTGGTCGAGGACACATTCGACCTAGTCGATCGCCATATGGTGCACCTATCTTGTTTGTAATGAAAAAGGATGGTACGATGCGAATGTGTGTGGACTATCGAGCGCTGAACGCGATAACTATCAAAAATAAGTATCCTCTTCCACGAGTGGACGACTTATTTGATAGGCTATCAAAGCAAAGTATTTTTCAAGAATAGACTTGAGATCGGGTACCATCAGATTCGGGTAGCAGAGAATGACATTGAGAAGACCGCTTTTCGAACGCGTTATGGATCATTTGAGTTTCTAGTCTTACCATTCGGGTTGTGCAATGCTCCAGCAACTTTTTGCACAATGATGGATGATGTGTTTAGAGACTATCTAGACGAGTTCGTAGTGGTGTATATTGATGACATTCTGATTTTCAGTTCGACAATTGAGAACATGTGGAACACTTAGAAAAAGTGTTTCAGAGGTTGAGAGAGAACCAGTTGTATGCTAAAGAAAGCAAGTGCGCATTTGGTCAAACCAAGATAGATTTCTTGGGACACTTGATCTCAGGTGGGGAGGTTGCCATGGACCCAAAGAAAATTCAAGCTATTACTGAGTGGATGACTTTAAAAGACGTGCATGAAGTTAGATCATTTCTTGGTCTGACAGGGTATTACCGAAGATTCATAAAGGGTTACTCGGAAATAGCGGCCCCATTGACAGATCTTACGAAAAACATTCCATGGCATTGGACTCCAGAGTGCCAACGTGCGTTCGTCAAACTCAAAGAGGCTATCTCTTCTGAGCCAGTTTTGCAGTTGCCCATCTTTGAAGATCCCTTTGAAGTAGAATGTGACGCTTCCGACTTTGCAATTGGTGGTGTATTGCAACAGAAAGGACATCCAGTGTCCTTTTTCTCGAAGAAGTTAGATGCCGCGCAAACTCGATGGCCTACTCACGAAAAGGAGATGTATGCTATTGTTGCTTCCTTGGAGTATTGGCGTCATTATCTTCCAAGTCATGGCACTGTGGTTTGGACAGATAGTGTAACTCTAAGGTATTTTGAAACGCAGCCGAAGCTATCGCCAAGTATGCTAGATGGCAGCAGAAGTTGGCACGATTTCAGCCTGAAATCAAACATAAAGCGGGAAAGGACAATGTGGTAGCTGATGCACTCAGTAGAAAGGGTCATCTTCGATTATGTCAGCACCCGTGTCAACTTTGGTGGATGAATTTGTGACGGCGTATCCTCAGGACAAGTTTGCTAAGGAGGCTTTGAGCCTGGTGGCAAAGAGGAAACAAGTTCATCAGTTACGAAGAGATGGTAATATTCCAGCAGGAATAGAAAGTCGAATGGATGCACTCAAACAGGCCATTTTGCGGTACGAGATGGAGTTCTTTATTATAAAGAAAAGAGACTCTATGTTCCAGAAGGGACATGGAGGGAGAGGCTGTTAAGAGAGCATCACGATGTTCCTTTGGCAGGACATGGTGGAAGGCATAAGACGTTGGCTTTGTTGAAGCAGGGATTCTATTGGCCGGGTATGATAGATGATGTTGCCAAATATGTCAAGACATGCCCCACATGTCAACAAGTAAAGAGCCGTCGCAAAAACGAGCTGGGAAGTTGCAATGTATACCGATTCCAGAGCGGCCATTTCAAAGTGTTACTTTGGACTTTATCATGGGATTGCCAAAATCTTGTGGTTTTAATGCGCTCATGGTGGTAGTCGATCGATTTTCAAAGGTTGCTCATTTCATTCCAACTGTAGAGACAGTGAATGCAATTCAAGCAGCAAAGTTGTTCTTCCACGAAGTCATAAGAGTGCGCGGACTACCGGAAACCATGATCTCAGATCGGGATCCTCGGTTTACGGGAAGTTTTGGGGACATTGTTTAAGCAGTTTGGTACGATGCTCAAGTTCAGTACAGCTTACCATCCGCAAACTGATGGTCAAACGGAGAGGGTGAACCGACAAGTCGAGGACTATCTCAGATGCTATGTTCAAGGTGATCAACTTGATTGGGCTGAACACTTAGATATGGCTGAGATATGTTACAATAACTCGATGCACACTGCAATCGGATGTAGCCCGATGGAAGTGTTAACTGGGAATAAGGGTGGTATTCCTCAGAGTATGGTGTTACCGAAAGACGATAGCAATCGAGTTCCATCTGTAGCAGAGTTCACGGGACAATTGTATCGAACATGGGAAGCTGCTCGTCAAGCGATGGCTGCAGCTCAGGAAAGGTATCGTCAGCAGTACGATAAACATCGGCGGGATGTAGAGTATCAGGTTGGGGATATGGTATTGTTGAGTACCAAAAACCTGAAGGTTCCAACGACTCTTTCGAGGAAGTTTCTATCGCACTACATAGGTCCATACAAGGTGGTGAAGCAAGTAGGGAAAGTGGCTTATGAGTTAGATCTTCCTCCGGAGTTGGGAACAATACACAATGTGTTTCATGTCAATTTACTCGAGCCATTCCACAAGGATGAGAAACATCCGCAGAGATATGAAAGCTTACGTCCGCTTCCTGAGCTGGTCGGCGATATGAAGGAGTTCGAAGTTGAGTCGATATTGGATGCAAAGGATATTAAACGCCGAGGGACGCGAAAACGTAAACGAGAATATCTTGTCAAGTGGAAGGGTTACCCGGCATGCGAGTCGACATGGGAACCATTGGATAATCTACAGAACGCGATGGAGATAGTGAAGGAGTTTGAGGCAAGGTCTCAAACTGTTAGTAATGATGATAAGGAATAAAGCAAGTCTTTATTTCTTATTAACCAAGGGGCCGGCAACAACACTAACTAGAGGCCTCCTATAAAAATTCTAGTTAAATAAAGAAATTAACCAGTGTTGTGTGCGTCGGGTGACAGACTTTGCAGACGTGCAAAAGGTCTCCAAATGACTTCATGTCGCAGGTGGTGCCTCCGGCAGCTGGGTTTACGACTCAGTGAACGACGGTTCTGAAGTACTTGGTTTCGCGTAATGCAAGGGGGGTAATAAAACTTATGTGAACTTTTGGCTGACTCCACATAGAGTGATATGTTAGTTTTGGTTAATTTTTCTAACATTATCTAGTCTTGGAGTTGGACGTCAACGAGGACGTTGACATTTTCAAAGGCGGGGAGTGTGTCATAGTTTTTACTATGACTCGACCCTTTACTTTGGGGTTTGACTGTTGTTACCTACCGAGTTGTGTGGCGAACCCTAGTTGTAGTGAGAAACAGCCCCGCTTAGTGCACTTAGGTGTTTAGGGGTAGTCCGGCCGGCTGTCACTAGGTACCTCGAGAAACTCTAGGCGAAGGTAGTACTTACCCTCTAGAAAACTCTCCCCCAGTTTGACGTTACAGATAGGTTTTCCGTTAAATATAGCTTGTCAAAAAGGGTTAGGGACACCCCTAGGGTTGACCTAACCCTAGGGTTGCCCTAACCCCACGCCCTAATACCCCCCCCTAGGGGTTAGGTTTAGGGTTAGGTTAGGACAACCATTTTCTCTAAGGGCTGGCATTTTTGTGCCAGCCCACTTACTCATTTAGGTAAACAGGGGGGGGGGTCCGTCACATAAATAAGGTAGAGTATATGTAGTGAGGCTTCCTGGGTTCAAAAGAGAGCTCGTTAACCTCCTACCGGTGCAAGCTAAGCTTGTGTCGTCAAGGTGCAACCCTCCGTTGTGCCGCCCAAACTTCCACACGACAGGGGTACAACCCACCCTAGGGTTAGACTATCCTTATCGTTGGCAGGATCTTGCCTTTGAGATAGGGGCACGTCACTTCCAAGGAGTTAGTCAGATTCCTTGGTCCGAAAACCTGCCCAAGCTCAAAGACATTGCCCGAGTTCACGTTCCGCAGAACTAGTGGTTGAGGCCTTGCTCCGGCCGCCTCAACCACGCCAAGCTAGGAACAACACCTAAAGCTCGGCTAGTCCGTGTATCCTGATCACAAGGTGAGTCTCGTTCGTGGACTTAGTCAGTTAGGGGTTTGAGTTCCTAAGGCTTGGGTTCCTAATACGGGTTATTTTACCAGATTCCGTGGGGTTTCCAGAGAGGGGATTCCAGGGTTGGCACCTGGCAAGCCGCCTTTGTGGCACCAGGTAAAAACTCTGACAGGTGGTGTGTTACAACAAAAAGGACATCCAATGTCCTTTTTCTTAAAGAAGTTGGATACCGCACAAATTCAATGGCTTACTCATGAAAAGGAGATGTATGCTATTGTTGCTTCCTTAGAGTATTGGCGTCATTATCTTCCAAGTCATGGCACTATGGTTTGGACAGATAGTGTAACTCTAAGGTACTTTGTAACGTAGCCGAAGCAGAAGTTAACTCGATTTCAACCTGAAATTAGACATAAAGCTGGAAAAGACAATGTGGTAGCTGATGCACTCAATAGGAAGGGTCATCTTCATATTATGTCAGCACAATGTCAACTTTGGTGGATGAATTTGTGACGGTGTATCCTCACGACGAGTTTGCTAAGAAGGCTTTGAACCTGGTAGCAAAGAAGAAACAAGTTCATTAATTACGAAAATATGGTATTATTCCAACATGAATAGAAAGTTGAATGGATGCACTCAAACGAGCGCATTTTGCAATACGAGATGGAGTTCTTTATTATAAAGAAAGGAGACTCTATGTTCTAGAGAGGACATGGATGGAGAGGCTGTTAAGAGAGCATCACGACGTTCCTTTGGTAGGACATGGTGGAAGGCATAAAATGTTAGCTTTGTTGAAACAAGGATTCTATTGGCTGGGTATGATAAATGATGTTGCCAAGTATGTTAAGACATGCACCACATGTCAACAAGTGAAGAGTCGATCGCAAAAACGAGCTGCAAAGTTGCAGTGTTTACCGATTCCAAAGCGGCCATTTCAAAGTGCTACTTTGGATTTTATCATGGGATTGCCAAAATCTTATGGTTTTAACACGCTCATAGTGGTGGTTGATCGATTTTTAAAGGTTGCTCATTTCATTTCTACTATAGAGACAGTGAATGCAAAACAAGCAGCAAAGTTGTTTTTCCACGAGGTCGTAAGAGTGTGCAGGCTATCGGAAACGATAATCTCAGATCAGGATCCTCGATTTATGGGCAAGTTTTGGCGAACGTTGTTCAAGCAGTTTGGCACGATGCTGAGTTGAGTACGGCTTACCATCCGCAACAAATGGTCAAACAGAGAGGGTGAACCGACAAGTTGAGTCAGATGCTATGTTCAAGGTGATTAACTTGATTGGGCTGAACACTTGAATATTGCTGAGATATGTTACAATAACTTGACACACACTGGTTTAGGGTAGCCCAATGGAGGTGTTAAATGAAATAAGGGTGGTATTCCTCAGAGTATGGTGTTACCGAAAGATGATGTTTATCGAGTTCTCTCTATAGTAGAGTTCACTAGAGAGTTGTATCAGACTTGGGAAGCTGCACGTTAAGTGACGGCTGTAGCACAGGAAAGGTATCGTCAGTAGTACAATAAGCATCAACGAGATGTAAAGTATTAGGTTGGGATATGGTATTGTTGAGTATCAAAAATTTGAAGGTTCCAATAACTCTTTCAAGGAAGTTTCTATCGCACTACATAGGTCCATACAAGGTGGTGAAGCGAGTAGGGAAGGTGGCTTATGGGTTAGATCGTCCTTCAAAGTTGGGAGCAATACACAATGTGTTTCATGTCAATTTACTCAAACCATTTCATGAAGATGAGAAACATCCGTATAGATATTATAGTTTACGTTTGCCTCTAGAATTAGTTGGTGAGGAGAAAGAATTTGAAGTTGAGGTGATATTAAAAGGGAGGAACATTCATGGACAGCGAAAATGTAAACATGAATATCTTATTAAGTGGAAAGGTTACCCGGCATGCGAGTCAACATGGCAATCATTGGAGAATCTGCATAACACGATGGAGGTAGTGAATGAGTTTGAGGCAAGGTTTCAAACTATTGGTAATGGTGATGAGAAATAAAGTGAACTTTATTTCTTATTAACCTAGGGGCCGACAGACAACCTTAACTAGAGGTCAACAATATAAATTCTAGTTAACTTAAAGAAATTAACTAACTTGTTGTTTGTGTTGGGTGACAGACTTTGCAGATGTGCAAAAGGTCTCCAAGTGACTTTTTGTCGCTAGTGGTGCCTTCGGCAGCTAAGTTGTTACTCAATAAACGACGATTCTAAAGTACTTGGCTTTGTGTAATGCAAGGGGGCAAATAAAACTTGTTGAACTTTTGGCTGACTCCGCATAAAGTGATTAGCGTTAGGTTTCGGTTAATTTTTTCTAACATAGTCTAGTCTTGGAGTTGGACGTCAATAAGGACGTTGACATTTTCAAAGGTGGGGAGTGTATCATAATTTTTATTATGATTTAGCCCTTTACTTTTAGGGTTTGACTATTGTTATCTACCGAGTTGTGTGACGAATCTTAGATGTAGTAGGAAACAAGCCTGCTTAGTGCACTTGGGTATTTGGTGATGGTCCGGCCGGGTGTCATTAGGTATTTGCAGAAACTCTAGGTGAAGCTAGAACTTACCTTCTAGAAAACTCTCTCTCAATTTGGTTCCAAAATAGTAGCTTGTTAAAAAGGGTTAGGGACACCCCTAGGGTTGACCTAACCCTAGGGTTGCAATAAACCCATGCCCTAATACCCCTCCCTAGTGGTTAGGTTTAGGTTTAGGTTAGGACATCTCATTTTCACTAAGGGTTGGCATTTTCATACGAGCCCACTTACTCATTTAGGAAAACGAGGGGGGGGGTTCCGTCATATAAATAAGGTAGAGTATGTGTAATGAGGCTTCCTAGGTTCAAAAGAGAGCTCATTAACCTTCTATCGGTGCAAGCTAAGCTTGTATCATCAAGGCGCAACCCTCTATTGTGCCGCCAAAATTTCCACATGATAGCGGTACATTCCACCTTTGGGTTAGACTATCCTTATCGTTGGCAAGATCTCGCCTTTGTGACCAGGTATGTCACTTCCAAGGAGTTAGTCAAATTCCTTAGTTCGAAAACCTGCTCGCAAGCTTAAAGGCATGGCCCAAGTTCACGTTCCGCATAACTAGTGGTTGAGGCCTTGCTCCGGCCGCCTCAACCACGCCAAGCTAGGACCGATACCTGTAGCTCGGCTGGTCCATGTATCCTGATTTACAAGATGAGCATCGTTCGTGGACTTAGTCAGCTAGGGGATTAAGTTCCTAAGGGTTGGGTTTCTTATATGGGTTAATTTACCAGATTCCATGGGGTTTCCAGAGAGAGGTTCCATGGTTGGCACCTGGCAAGCCGCCTTTGTGGCACCAAGTAAAAACTTTGACATCAGAGGTCTGTAGGGGGATGGCCAAAAGTCATGGGAGGTTGTCCAAAGGTATGAAGGGGGATAATCAAAGGTCCTAGGAGGTCATCTAGAGGT
This sequence comes from Selaginella tamariscina, assembly GCA_003024785.1. Classification (NCBI taxonomy): domain Eukaryota; kingdom Viridiplantae; phylum Streptophyta; class Lycopodiopsida; order Selaginellales; family Selaginellaceae; genus Selaginella; species Selaginella tamariscina. The sequence continues at coordinate 22,743 of PUQB01000993.1, forward strand.
TCATAGGGGGACAACCAAAGGTCTTAGGAGGTCGTTCGGAGGTCTGCAAGGGGATGGTCAGATGTCTAAGGAGGTTGTCTAGAGGTTCGCATGGGAACGGCCAGAGGTTTGCATGGGAATGGCCAGAGGTCTGCATGGGAACGAACAGAGGTCTACATGGAGGTTGGTCAAATGCTTAGGAGATCAAAGGAGGTCCAATAGACTACAAGAGGCATGAGAGGCCACCTATGGACACTAAGAGGATAGTGCAATTTTGAGCCTTGGTTATGGTAGTGACAGCTACAGGTCATCATGAGGAAGGACAACATAGATAGGCATCTACATTAAGGAACGAGTCAACATCCATCATAAGATTCCTAGAAGTAGGTGGATGATGGTGACATGATTAATTACCAGCCATTGGACAACATGGCAAGTGTCTATTAAACTATAAGAGGAGAGCAACTTCAACACAGTGGGAGGATCCACATAGAAACATACATTCACATAGGGTTTATAGTAGGCTCTCTCATAATATTAAGTAACAAGGGTTGCACTGACGGCCAGGGAGCACCCAATCTTAGAATAACCCACTATAGCATAACTTAGATAGACTCTTCTCCTCTATATGGGAGGCAGAAGTATTCCTCTTTTCTAAATAGATTTTCATTCTTCTTTCCATAATCTACTACAAAGTGATCATTGGTTGACTATAGGCCATGGGAGTTTGTAAATAGCCAAGGCATTTTATCTGCCACCAGACTTAATGAACCCATTTCGTCTAGCAATCAAAAGGGCGGACTTGATCAGTGGAACTCCCTCCAAGCGCACAACCACCAAGAGGCTCCATGTGGACCCCTTGAGGGGCGGGGTGACCCCACATATCTGAAGGTGGCCATTGGTAACAATGCCCTTGCGACTCCACATCTATGGAACACAATGGTCCTGTGCAAAGTTAAGACAAAACATCTAGGGGACTGTGCAGGCCAAATGTGAGGTGAATTCAGATGGTTTCAGTGGTTGTCAGATGTTGTTGCCAACGTCCAGTCCTGAGGTTTTGAGTTGGAGGTCTAGTCTTTGCCTTGGGTTGTGTAGGGGTGTGCGGTGGTGGCCTTTAGGGAGAGAGAGAGAGATAGAGGGAAAAAAGAGACCCAAGAGGCCAATTGTAACAAACATAAGAAGAAGAATATATGTATTACAGCTTAGAATTATAATTTGCCCCTCCCTCAAGTGGCTGATAGCCAAGAACTCCATTTAATCACTTAGACAAGACACAAGAAGAAGATGAACTAGAAGGAATGCCACCCCACTACTTGCATGCCTTCTTATATAGTAGGTCAGGTGGTACTTGTTCGTAACAGACAGTTAAACCTTGTCAAAATGTTCCCATAAATGAACTTGGCTGTTTGGCTCGCCGTTGCCTCCCTAAGTGCCTTTGTTTTTACCCCACTTCGTGGCATAATTTATTGTCACTATAATGTACCTAGAATGTGTTGTCTAGGCCTTTGGATTAATCAGTCCTATGAAGTTTAGTCCCCACTTCTTGAACGCTGACATTCCTATTGCTGGGTGTATTTCACGCCTTGGTTGGCTGTCAATCAATTGACTTGTTGACAGTTGTTGTAGCTCCTCATTGTTCTTGCATCTCAAAAGATCGTTAGCCACCATAGTCTTGTTTGCAAGATCTTCCTATCTATTTTCTCCCCCTGAAGTGTCCATCACCAAGTCCCGCATTTGTTGTGTCGAGGATCCCGGGATTTCCCACCCTAAAGGACATCTCTAAAGGATGTCATCTCTCCCCGCTTATATAGCTGATCTCCAATTAGTTGGAACAACATGGACCTTTGGGTAAGGCTGTGTCTATGATTGGGGGACATCCTCGGGAGTCCATTGAATCTCTCATTGAGGTAGCGATGTATCGGTTGTTGCAACTCCAGGACCTCCATGTTGTTTGCCGGCTTATTAGTTCATGATGGGTCGTGTTGTTCCACTACAGCTTTGAAGAGGTTGACATCTGGTATGTTGAGCAACAGTGTGGATTTGGGTCATTCGCCGCTCAATATTCTAGACAGGAGATCAGGGCTTACCCGCCTTGTGGACCACGATGAAGTTGAATTCTTGCAGTAAAGGGGTTTTCAATCAGTTGTGGCATGTTGACGAGGTACAATAGGGTGTGGTGGTCCATGATCAACACAAAGTGGTTTCCCAAGAGGTAATAGCAAAACTTTAAGATCCCGTAGATCATAGCCAAGCACTCTTTGTCCATTGCCGAATAGTTACACTTGATCAATGTCATGAGCTAGCTCCCGTATGTGATGGGGTGCAACATCCGCACTTCATCCTCTTGTGATAAAATGACACCCGCCACCACGTTGGATTTGTCTGTCTGTAGGTGGAACTACCGATTCCAATTGAGTAAAAAGAGAATAGGTGTCTCCACTAGTTGGCACTTTATGTCTTTAAATACCCTCTGTTGGTCGGCCATCCATTCATATGGCGTTTCCTTTGCGAGTAGTCATTGGCTGGGCCATTTTAGCATATTATCTGATGAACTTGCGGTAAAAGCCTTTTCCAAGAATTGCCTAAGTTTGGTGATGTTTTAGGGATGTGGCATCTCTACTATCACCTACACCACTGCTGGGTCTATTGTGATGTTGTTCTCCAAGTTGACTAGTGGGTTGACCCTTACCTCTTGCTGGGCTTATGACCTCGTGATGGCCCCACATTGTAGCTCTAGTGGTACTAACTACATGATTGGCATGTGGTGTAAAGACTAGTGTCAATGTGGAGGTGGTCTAGTTGATGGCTGCTTTTGTGTTTCCCGATACATGTGCCTCCTACATTGGATTGATCCTAGAGATCCAGGAATATCAGTATAGTGGGTGGTGCCCACTACATAGGGTGTAAATCATCTTTCAACACTCCAGCTTTCTATCCTTGTCATCATAACTTTACTGATAGGGCTGGGGTTCCAGACATTGTGAATGTTGCTTGTGCTCCCCCAAGAGTGACCTTCTACAAGGTTGCTCATTCCTATTAGTCTGGCAACCCTTGCCCATAAGCTTGGCCAACATATAGCAGTCATTTGTGTTGTGGGATCCTTAAACATTACATACCTTATAATATTTGTCTCCTCTCACTATGTAGCCCAATTTAGCAAGGGTGATGGTCAAGTCGGCCTTCTTAATTGCCCATCCATGTTCTTTCCCTTGTGGGTTTTGTCCCCACTCCTTGGCTCTTGGGTGTTGCTCCTTTGGGCAAGTCTTGAGGTGTTTGAGAGGTTTTCCTTGTCCATGGTGGTGGCATTTGCCCTTCATCGTCAGATTTGTCCTATCTCTTCTTTTCATGGCACCTCTTGACCTCCCTCTTCTCTACTTTTTTGGTGTATCGAAACAGCTTCTTGAATGTCCAATTGTTGTCCAACCCAATCCATTTGCAAATCTCCGACCACAAACATGTTCGGTACCACATCTTTTAGTGAGGTCGATTAGTGGGTCCTTGAGCTAGGCAATATATCCTAACATGCAAACTGTGCAATCGTCAATGGACTCCTCTACTCTTTGCTTCAGGCTGGCTAATTTGTGAATTACCTCCTCCTCGTTCTTCTCCTCGCGGAAGGTGTCCAAGAATGCTATTTGAGCGGTGTCCCACTAGGCTCCCTCATTAGCCTCTTGAAATGCATCCACCATGCATGAACCTTCTTGTTCAAGGTGTACATGCATGCATGTGCCTTCTTATTCAGGGTGTACGTGAATGCGCTTAACTTCTTATGGTTATCGGTCATGCTTCTCAGCTCACACACATGTTTAAACTTGTGTACGTGTTGGTTAGCATCTTTGCCCTTTGCTCTTTAGAATGCAGAAAAGAGTACTACCATTGTGCTTGCATGTATCTTGCTGAGTGCATGGGTTAGTAAGATTATTGGGTCCTCTACTCCGGCTTTCCATCGTTCTTGGGAACTATCCAAAGCTGACCCCTCAATTTTAGGCATGCTAAGGTCAATGTCTCAGTGCCATGAGGGCACCTTGTCCTTCCTTTGCACATCCATCCTTCCTACTGGAGTAGGTGACGATGATGGGCTTCTTCTGACTATCCCTTAAGACTTCTTTGCTAATGATGCAGTACTCCTTGTTTGGACAATATCCCCTCATCCAACAGTTGACTTGATAGGACCATGCGACCTTGCAAAATCCCCTCACATTATTGTGACGGATTCTCCTCACCTTGAAATGGTATCCTCTCGTCTCTTAATTGTCACGGCTCTTCCATACGACCTTGCAAAATCCTCTTGCATGGTCAGTACGGTCTCACTTGCCTGGGCGAATTCCCTTTGCCCTGGGACAAAATCCCCTCATCCCTAGTCTAGAATGGTTGTTGTGTGCCCCCCCAAGGCGACCCATGCAAGAGAATATGGTATTTTCTTCATAATGGACATTTATGTTTACTTCAACAAGGGTTGCTGTTGGAAAAGGTCATCTTGAAGAATTGCAAGATGGGTTACATGGTAAAATCACATGTGATCGACACACCACTTTATTTGGTTAGATTTAGGATCATTATTGCTGAGTTCTTGGGACTATTGGGCCCAATACCACCATGAGATTTAGGGATCTATTTTTAAGTCCAAATGCAAGATTGAGCCAGATTTTTCTAATGAACTCAAAGAAAAATACAAAGAAATCCTCATAAGGAACCAAATGAGCAGGGTCAAAAATCTTATAATGCTTCAAACCTCATAGGGTAATTTAAGTTTGTTGTGCTAGATTCTTTTTTAGGGAAGGTATTATACACAATATCCCGTTATTAACATTCTCCGTAACAATAAGGAAATTAAAGAGAAGATGGACTTCTTGAGGTATTTGGAAAAGCTTGCTCCTCTTTCTATATAGATTTATGTAATAAAAGAGAAAAATTTGATGAGTGGCGCTATTGTCACCCTTGGGTTGCCGACTGGATTGGAAAAGATGAACAAAAATGGTCACATCCTCATCAAAGAAAGACAAGGAGAAGCACAAAAAAACAGTAAACAATTATTGCGCTCTCTTCAATTGAAGCGAATATGTAGCAGCAACACAAGCAGCGAAGGAGTGTAGCTGGCTTCGCCAACTTTTGGATGAGAAGCAACAGTGGTTTATTGTGACAATCTCAGTGCGATTGCTCTCACAAAGAATGCTCAGTATCACAGGAGGACCAAACACATCCAAGTGCACTTTCATTTTATTCAAGATCAAGTCACCAGAATGTTTTTGAGCTAGTACACTGCCGCACAGAGGAACCAGCCGCAGATATCTTTACTAAGGCTCTCTACCTCACACCGTTTCAGCAACACGTCAAGACACTTAGCATTAGCAAGAGTTTTCCTAAGAGCGAGCACGCTTATGCTCCGAGCGGGAGTGATATAGGATATTCCTTTTAGTAGTTGGCTAGGTAGTTAGCAGTTCAGCTAGTATATGTAGCCTTTTATTGGGTGATACTGGGGAGCCGCATAAGGTGGCACAACCTAGTAAAGAAATGGTGGAGATTGAGGCACTGCAGGAGGCGGCACAGTCCATAGTAACTCCCCACAGGCAAAGGAAATGGGGGCACCACAGGAGTTGGTGCAGACCATTATAGATTCTTGAAGTAGCGGAGGAGATGGGGCGCTGCAAAAGGTGTCGAAGCTGATCCTGCAGTGGCGACGGAAGCCATGCAGGCAGTGCAGACCCCGCAGGAAAGGCGGGTTAGTGCAGATGGATAGGAGCAGAAGCGGCAGTATCTAGACATCCAAGGAGTCTGAAGTTAAAGGTGGCATGCAGCAGTGTGACATGGTAGGAACAGATGTTAACAGGAAACAATCAGAAATCATGTCATATCAGTTGGAAGGGAGTGTTAAGAATATTCGCCTTACATGACATGAGATGTCGGACCGGTGGTGTTCCTCTTAAAAAGAAGTTGAAGATGAATAGACTTATTCATGTATATAATAACTTCGTACATGATGTTCAAAATATAAGAAGAGAAATGTTTGAAGTAATAAATATTTCTCAACAATATGTATATAAATTGTAAATATACTGCAAGTTTCTATGTCTAATGAAGGATATTGAGATCTACATTTTTTGAGACAATTATATATATTCATTATACTAAAAAAATGAACACTATATAACATCATATGTACATATATGTTTGTGTGAGCATAAATATACTGTATGGTCTATGGTTGATACGAACTCATATATAGATGTGTGTTGTGACATGTATTCCTCTTAAAATAATGTAAATTGTTTATAACAATATGTACATGAATGTATATACGTGATCATGAATTTACTGCATTTTCTATATATGTATATATAATTGCTTCCAAAGGTTTATATAAATTCCATTAAATTATAAAAATGCAGTAGATTTATTCACAGTTATAAATCGTACACTATCCCACTATTACTGAATATTTGAATATACAAATATATAAATATACTACATTTTTTGTGTTTAATGAAGGAATTGAGGATTTACAAACCTCATCACGGAGATCAGGAGGAGTCTAATAAAATTAATCATCTTTAAGAATAATAATACGTTAATTAAATGGAGCTGTAAATGTATAAAACTTTCTACTATAACAAAAAGAACTTCATCTTAAAAACGTAGTTTTCAATCAAAATACTAATATGAAAATCTTCCATTTACGCATTTATATATACATATATACATGTAAGTGTGCAATGCAATGTGTGTGTATGGGTGTAAAATTTGTCATCATCTATCTAGGATGTTAATTTCTTCCTGTTGTGACATGTACACTGTCTCCCACTTGAGCAGCATGGCCATATATCTGTACCGTTGAGTGTATTTGGATCGCAGCCACTGCCATGTGTGAATATATACAAGCGTATATAAACATACATATATGCTATGGCAATCTATATATGTATGTGTATGTATTTATGCACACACAACAGACAGCCATGAATATATATATAGAGAGAGAGAGAGAAAAGACACACGTATCGACATATCGAAAAAACCTTATATTAAATCAGATGAGCTAAAACATGTTCAACAGAGAAACTCATAATAATTGCCTTGGCAATCTGAATCGTCCATAAGAATCCATTCCTGGGTATCGAGGTTGCATGCTACTGGGATACAACAAAACTCATCCTCCCATGCAGGATGTCTAATGTACTCCGTCTGGTCCTGGTCTACTCTCACGGAGTTACCATTTGAATAATGTGGAAACGTAAACAAGAAATCCCCATCCAGCTTGAACTTGGCACCGCCTCGTATCCAGGACTAGGATCAACACTGTGGAAGATGGGGATGCCTCGTTGATATCCCTCAAGGTCCACCTTGCACTGGTTGATGTCATAGTATCCTCTATTGACCCATTCTTCCTGGTCAGGATTGTACTCCAGCACGTACAGGAAATCATTCACCATAGCCATAGCAAACATCAGCTTGCCTCTGTAAGAGAAGAACCTGTGTTTACCGTGCCACTCACCTGCCTCCATATCAGGGACAGGGACGGTCACAGCACCCCACTTCAGATGCTTCATGCTGTACACAAAAAGTTTAAACACCTTCTCGTCAAAAGCAAAGAGCTTGCCCTGGTACGACGTGCCGGTTCTCTGGTTGATTATTCGGGATACATACGCAGAGGATCCGAGGTCTATCTTCCCAAGTAAGGCCTCCTCCACAACGTCCTCTTGCGCTTGCCTTTGGCTAAGGTTCCAGGTTCGCTCTTCAGAGTTGAATACTGCCACCCAGGGAAGAGGCCCATCCCATTCCTGTTTCAATTGATACAGCCTGTTCCATTCTTCGACCGCTCTGTCAATTGTTGCAAGGGCTCGATCTAGCCGAGGGCCTTTTTGCGGACGCCTTTCTAGTTGTATCTCTTGGTATGCCGCAACTACATCTGGATCCCTGTCAAAGAACTGTTTTTCCGCATCAATCTTCTCCATTGCAGAGATTCTGTAGGCTCCTGTGACAGGATCCACATGCATCCGAAAAGCTAAATCTCTTATAGGTGCGTCTAGTGGAGGGAGAATATCGAGCTCTCCTTTTTCACCTACTTGTCCCACAGCCAAGCAGCAAAGTGCGTCCTGTCTATCCTCCTTGTTCTTGTACAGGAGGCGGCCATTGAACAGCGACAGTGGATCGTACTCTGGAACCGTGGGCACATTCAATCGCTCTTGCGTGGCAGGGTACCAAACTTGGAGGCGCCCTTGGTCTTCCTTACCTTGTTTGGGACGAATTCGCAACAAAACTCCAGAATCCTTCCTGCTCTTGAACAGGACCGTACTCTCTCTTGCTCTTCCCACCTTTGGCAGGGTGCCAAAAGCCGGTCCTTTCCGTTTAGCAGCGACATCACTAGCAGAGACGCCCTAAAAAACTCCAAACAAGGTCAGCTTCGAAGCCGTCCGAATATTCTTGATTAATCCATCTTTCAATCCAACGGCTTAAATGTTATCGGTTTAAGGAAAAATATCTTATGGTATTCTTGATCCATCTTTCAATCCAACGGCTTAAATTTTATCGGTTTAAGAAAAATATGTTAATAAACTTATGGAATTTTAGTGCTTACGTATAAACCGGATCTGTTCCACGGGATCGCGGTGAATCCGTAAAAAATACATATTAATAATAATAACACATGACTCATAAATTCCTATCTTAAAACCACTAGCAATGAAATTTTATTTTTAGTACATGATGTTATAATTTTGATTCTGACTTTGTTGTTTAATTCATTATTGAACAATCGTGTCTAATTTGACAATTTTCATTTGCCTTTACGTGTCATCTACTGCACGAAACACGTACTCCCCATCTCCCTCAGTAATCTTGGGAATTTCTTGTTAGCCATTTCTTGTACGGCATTCTTGCTCACTTCATTTTCCAAGATAACAGCCTTGGACACACATATACGCGCGTGTGACACACACACACACACATGAGTGACAATGAGGCTATAATTCACCTACAGAAACAACACTAGAGTAACCAAAATAAAACACATGCCCATTCGCACATGCAAGGTTGGTATGCTAGCAACCCAGAAAAGGCATTAGAACACTGTCAACACAAGACCTTAAGCTAAAGTAGGGACATTACAGTAAACGCAAACAAGATACGGTGTTCCCATGCAGAACTCAGGAAGCTGTATATATATATGTGTGTGTGTGTGTGTGTGTATGTGTGTGTGTCACTGTGATATACAGTTATACCATCTTTGTATGATTCCAGCATAAAATGATTCTTATTTATAAGCTCGTTTTCATTTCTAGTTTAGACACTGCAGCGTACAACGGACTTACAAGTCTATGTGAATATGAATCATGGGGAGTTGGGAGACGCTTAATATCCATTTGTGATGTACCAAAGTAGAGATGATTTCGCATGGACGAGCACGAAAAGAAAGAATGTATGTAGAATGAAAGAATTATATATCCAGAATTTGATGTTTATTCATAGCATGTATGTGTATATATATCATATTAATTCATGGCTCTAATCACTCCGTGATATCTACTTAGTGATGCATGCTCCAACGCTCCCCTTGATTTTCCGTTTGTGCAAATGGATGAATCGCCTAACATGCCAAGGAAAGAATAAAGCAAGAGACTAGTTATACGGGTCTCGGCGAAAAGGAGGCTCCGGCTCAGGAGGCTTCATATTATTCTAGTATATTCGCGGATATTCTAGGGTTATTCTAGCATATTCTAGAATATTCTCAAGAATATTCTAGAATATATAAGTTTTTTTAATATGCCGACTGGTTTAATATACGCCGACTGGCTTAATATATGCCGGCTGGCTTAATAAAACATTATCCTAAACCCTAAACCATTTATCCTTGTAGCACCGGTGGGTCATGTACTCTATTGCAATTCACAGCAAACGGTGGACCTCCATATCACTGAGCGATCGCCTTTGTAGAAAATATGTGACTTCCGGTTCAAGCCAAGCACACGGCTATAGACGAAGTACATGTGTACACATGGGCTCCAACTTTTGCTCTTCTGAAATGTAGAACAACTGCATGAAGGATAAGTATTAATAGTCACCTTTGCAGAGTCATTTCCTGCCGACACAACGAAAGCCTCCTTCCGTCCTCTAGCTGTCACTTCAACATTTCGCACACAACCTAAAAACATCTTGGCCTTGTGAAATTCTTCTCTTGTTCCTTAGACATTTTTGTTGGAGTCCGAACCATACGTCCTTCGAAAGGTGGAATTGTTGTAGATCCAGCTCCACGTGGTGGCGATGGTGTTTTGTCCTTCTGACCCTCATCTACTCTTCCTGCCATCCCCTGTAAACCTTCCAGAACAAAGCCTGCATCCTGTAGTTCTCTGACCTCCTCACTTGTCAGCTTCGTTTCCTTGAGCACAAGCCAAACCGTTGGTGGTGTTGGAATACGTGACCGAAGAATTTTGCCGTTTGGCCGCGTGAAACACCCTGAATCTTTTGGGTAGAACCACATCATCTGTTGTACATACTCCTCATTCCCCAAGGCATCAATGTACATTCGTTTTCCATAGAATCCTGGTGCTGGCACTCTGCTTGGATAACCGATTGGTTTTCCACACAGAGCAGTTCCTTCCTGATTCATCCCCAAACACTTAACCTTAACTGGATGCTCCGATTCGTCTGATGGCCCACTCTGTTTGAGCAATCTCTCTCTCCGAAACCTCTTCGAACCTTAACCTCTTTCTCCTGTTGTTTTGGACCACCCGCTCTGTGTACTCTACATCATGTCTGTGTGAACGTCGAGCATCAGACTGTTCTGTTCCTGTGACTGTTCTCCTAACAGTTTGCACTCGAACGTTAGTGGTACTCGTGAACTCCGGGCTGGTCAAGTGTTCCTCGCCTTCCACCAGATTAATAATTGTTGATGGAGATACACTTTTCCCCTCAGAGAGTTTGCGTTGCACTCGTTTCAACAGAGTTTCCTTCGAAGGCCCTGACCCTGTATACCTCCCTTCTATTGCCGCTTTCACCTTCGCACTCTGCATAACTGCATCGGTGAGGTCTAACATTGTCGCCTCCAGCAGTGGTACTCTTTTGGCCAATCTTGCTCTTCTTGCTCTCGCGTGAATCACTTCAGCATTGTTTGTAGTTGGAACGCTCGCGAGTCCTTCTTCTGTCATGTCTCCCAGTTCCGCCATGGAGATGTGGTCCTCATGCCTGATCCACCAAGACAGCCATGTCTTCAAAGCTCGAATGTTTGACGCTCGTCCTTCCCAAAAGACTCGAGAATTGCCAGTTGTTCTTTCTTAGATTGTTCATTCAGTGCTGCAGGCCAGGCACGAGCAAGCTTCATGTGTTCTTCGCGATGTTCTTCTGCGATCCATTTCTTTGTCACCTGACGCACGGATTGCATAAAGTGAAACAGACAGCTTCTTTCCCTCCCTTTCATCTTTGCTCCGTTGTTGAATACTTGGCGCAAGGCTATCCATATCGCTCCAGCCTCATCCGACATGAAACCAGCAAAGTTGACATTCTCCAAACCCTGCTTCTTACAAACCTCTAGCATTGTGTTCAAGAACTTCAGCACTGCAACATTATCTTCGCGGCACATATCTGCGTAAGCTATAGTCACCATGGATCTGACACTGCAAGAGAGCGTTAGATAACGAAGATTAGAAAGTGTTATGAAGAGTTTTACAACTTACAATGGGTCATAAAGGTGTATTCCAATTGTCGCCCAGTCTGGTATGCGGTGCGTGTGGTCCAGAACAACCCATTGATCATGAAGGTCTCCTCCACTTTGACACCTTCTGATGTACTCAACTCCTGAACCCGGTCCCTCAACTGTCATTTTGAAGATCAGAGGCTGCTCCTCAGCACCATGCAGTTCCATCCCTGGAACATGTATGACGTGAATGAAAGGTATTGGCAGCTTTGTCTTCAGCTCCAGAAGACCCTCGTAACCCTCTCTAAAGTGTGTCTCCTTCTGTCTTGATTGTGTAATCCAGTCCCGAGTCCTAAAGAAAAGGTCACGTCAGTGTGTAGAGATCTAAAAAAAATACCTTCGATGGTTTGTTAGAGGTTCAAGTTTTGAGAGTAAACCAGTGTACGAGACTTCTCCTTCTTCCTTGAAAAGTTCTTCAAAGATGAGCTCACGCGCGGCTTGAAACTCAATCACTCGTTGATTGGTTCGCGGACTGCTCTTTACCACGTTGCTGACACTAGATCTGGCTCGCTGAACGTTTGAAGCTGACACTGAGGGGCTGACTGGATGCTGATGAACACCTCTGTGAATGAACAACCTTGTAAAAGAAATGTCGTCTGGCAGAATGTAGTACACATAAGCCGGACAAGTGTGCACCAGCAATGGCTCCTCTCCACAATGCTTACATTTTATGCCTATTACTTTGCCTGTCTCAGTTGTCTTTGCCTTCTCCACAGCACCCTTGAAGTGACATTCATTTGCTTTCTTCTCAAAAGCCAAGTAGGGGCAGGTAGGATTGATGCATTGGAGATGTCCGACACATGAACTTCGACTGACTCGCGCCGGAACATGCCAGTGTGTTGTGCTCGGGTGTGTCCAATGGTAGCAGCCATCCTTGCGATTCATCCCCGAGTACTTCTCTGTGCTTTCTGTCTTAGGGGGAAGTTCGAAAATGACATTTCCATTGTATATCTGCGGTAGTTCAGAGACTCGTTTAACTTCAGACGAACCAATGAGATCCTTCCCTATCCTACATTTGTCTGCTCTTAGAAGACACACCAGCATGGATTCCTCACGCTCCTCTGTCCGCAACCTGAACAACGGGCCCTTTGCCGGGCACAATGTGTAAAAGACAAACTGGTTTGATGCATTGCCTTCTGGTAACAACTCCACATCTTCTCCAGAACTCGCAGAAACTGACATCAATTGAACCACATGTATACTGAACCAACAAGGAATGTTGAAAGCAATGTGAAGATCATGTTCAAACACAAAAGCATTTCCATCTTCATCGACTGGGAAATCTTTGTCAATGCCTTCATAGGTAACTCTGGCCATGACAACGCAAGGAGAAAGCTCGGTGGTTTAGGAAAGCAAAGCAAAAGATTAAACACACTTTCTCTTACCAAAAAAAAATTACAATCGTTAACAATAAACGTGAATACACGTTTGTATATAATTAATTCTATGCTGCCCAGTTCACAGTGTTCTTAATGATGTCCTCTCTAGTATCACCGATTTAATTTAATTTCTACCTTTTATGATTTGAAATATCTTCACATTTACCAATTATTCACATATTTTAAAATAAACCCTAAATATTAATGTCACATTTATTCCGTAGGGTTCACTGTTTTCATTGCGGCTAGGGTTTTTTGGTAGATAGGGTTTACTGTTTCCATTGCGGCTAGGGTTCTTTCAATCTCAGATCTGTTTCCACTGCGGCAGATCCAGAGGGTTTCTTAATCTCAGATCTCAGAGTTACGGTTTCCACTGCGGCGCCATCCATTTCGACTCGATTCGTGCAGCGCCCAAGTATAACAATGGAGTTTTCTGTGCCGATTTAGACTCGGCACCATCCTGCTCAGCGGCCACAAGGTATGTGTTTTCTGTATTTTATGATTTGCGGCTCATGTCAAAGTTTTTTTTCCAGAGATATAGGGTCTTCTTATTTGTGCCGACTGAGAGCAACGGCACCATCCTGGTTCAGTCGGCAAACACAAGGTATCGTCGATTTATTTTTTTTTCCTTGCGGCTCAAGTATACGTGTCACAATGTTTTTTTTTCAGAGTTAATGGGTCTTTCCATTTGTGCCGACTGAGAGTGACGGCACCATCCTGGTTCAGTCGGCAAAAACAAGGTATTTTCGATTTGTTTTTTTTTGCTTTCTGGCTCAAGTATTCGTATCACAAGGTTTTTATTTTCAGAGTTAATGGGTCTTCCCATTTGTGCCGACTGAGAGTGACGGCACCATCCTAGTTCAGTCGGCAGCCACAAGGTATGTTCGATTATTTATTTTTTGCTTTCTGGATCATGTATTCGTATCACATTGTTTTTTTTCAGAGTTAATGTGTCTTCTCATTTGTGCCGACTGAGAGTGACGGCACCATCCTTCTTCAGTCGGCAGCCACAAGGTATTTTGAATTTGTTTATATTTTGCTTGCGGCTCAAGTATCCGTATAACAATGTTTTTTTTCAGAGTTATAGTGTCTTCCCATTTGTGCCGACTGAGAGTGACGGCACCATCCTTCTTCAGTCGGCAGCCACAAGGTATTTTGAATTAGTTTTTTTTTTCTTTGCGTCTCAAGTATTTCTTTTAAAACAGTTAATGGGTCTTCCCATTTGTGCCGTCTGAGAGGGACGGCACCATCCTATCTCAGTCGGCACCATTATCTCTTCTGTGCCGTCTGACAGAGTCGGCACAAACTATCTCAGTCGGCAGGTTTTTTCTTCTACATCTCTCTGCCGACTGAGAGGGTCGGCAGCATCTAGCTTGAGTCGGCAGCCACAAGGTTAGTCATCTTTGTTTGTTTTTTTATTTTGACTCCTCATCAATTGACTTGTGTGTTTACTTTCCAGAGTTTCCCAAAATGGTGAGAGCTTCAAACGTCTACTAGAGACTGCGCCTGATGAAGAGCCACGGGAAGAGAAGAGGATATCGAAGCAAGCGAGGCAAGAGGAGAACCATACTAAATGTAGCAAAGGAGGATCCTCCAGTGACTCAGTCTGGAGTAGTAGCAGTTGAGCAAGAACAGCCTCCACCAACAATCACAGATTTCCCGGAGAGCTCGTCGCAGTTGCCTCCTTCATCCGCTGAGGTTGCAGTCCTGAACGAGCAAGTGCAGATGACAGAGGCAGCTGAAGCTAGCGAGGACGACTTGGAGGAGGCAGTCAGCAAAAAGAGAGGCCGCGGGAAAGCTGATTCAAAAGGCAAGAAGGCGAAGAGCGATAAGGAGCCGAAGGAGTTATACAGCATACCGGCGAGCCTGCATTTGGAGAGCTCAGCAAACCTGCTCGACAAAATTACTATCAAGGGACTTGGTGATCCTCCTGATGTGCCCATCTGCAGAATACATTCCAACGAGGTGGTTCGACGAGTGAACCCAGGGGACTTGGACAGGCTGGTGTCATCGTTGAAGAAGGCTGGTTATCTACGCAACACGGCCTTGTTCATTCTGTCCATCGGAGATCGACTCACTGCTGAGGAGCTATCGGAGCTGTCGAAGGACACGATTCAGTACGAGCAGCACCGGTCTTTCGAGCAAGCTCTTACTCAGCCGGAGTACAAACAGTGGGCTTCAAGGCTCTCAAACAGGAAGTTTAGCTGCTGGGACGGGAACCATAGGCTACAGGCTTTGCAGAAGCTGTACCGAGAGGATGCAGAGGACAACCAGCGATGGGCTATTCGCGTTCGATCGAGTTTCATCTCCACGGAGAACCTCGACATTCTTCAACTGGTTTCGATGTTCCAATCGATTAACATGTGAGTATTTTCTTTTCTTTTTGTTAAGAGTTTAGACTTACAGTTTCGTTGAACAGATCTTCAGCAACATCTGTGGAAACAACGCTACCACATATTCTCCTCGCTGTAAAGGCGGTCTGCACTAGTACAGAAGGAACTCAGAAAATCCTCGAGTCACTCACGGAGGTTGATCGTCTTGAGGTGCGGAAGTGGAAGGAGAGTTCATCAGGAAAGACGGCTTGGCATCCTCTTCCGAACCTGATCTGCGCAAAGATACTTTTCAAGGTAACCTCCGATTTAATTTATAGGAAAGAAATTTTTAACTTGTTCTATGTGCAGAACGAGATCGACGATGATCTCGACAGAGCAGTCACCAGTGCTAAGGGCAATCCACAGGTTGAGGTGAACCTAAGCAGCTAGTGTACAAGAAGCATGACAAGCGTATGCACAAGTTCCTCTCCATCATAGACCCAGACTTGGGGGAGGAGTGGTTCCAGAAGGTGACAAACATCTCTCATAAGCAGTGTCGCTGGATGGGCATTGAGAAGCTGTATGCGATGTCAAGGGCGAAGATTCCAAACATGCTGCGACTCCGATACCTCAACAAGCTCACCCGTCTCGAATCCAAGGCAGAACAACAGACACTTGGGCTACCGGGCATGCAGGACAAAGAGTGGATCAAGTGGTTCACCTTGGACTTATATTGGAAGGCTGTGCGCGAGGAAGCCATTCAGATCCTTAAGGGGTTGCGAGAGGATGGTGAAGAAGTTGGAACGGATGTCGACTTCATGAGCTGGTTTGACGAGATGAGAATTCGGAGCAAGTGCCTGGTCTTTCAGCCCTTCCATGACTGCATACGGTTCACTTATTCGATGGAGCCGAATGAGTTTCTGGAGCGTGAGGAATCTGCGCGTCGGATGATATGGAGGTAAGCTTTCAATCCAGCATTGCTACTGTCTGACTTTGTGTTGCAGGTTCATACTGGCGAAGCAAATGACACCGTCCCATACGATGAAGCTGTGGACAGATCATACAAGCGAGCCTCACATGTGGTCGAAGAGCAGAGGAGCTCTAACACCGTTCGAACGGGAGCATGTTCCATTCTGGCTCGACTGTCCGTCGCAACAGCCACCAGCTTGGGAGAGCACACTATTCGACATGCACGCCAATGATCTACCAGCGATTGTTTGGGAGCCAGAAGAAGTAGAGGCTATCAAGAAGAGCAAGATGAAGAAGACGGTGCGGAAGACAACTACACCTGCAAAGGGATCGGGAGCGGGACCAAGCTCTTCTACAGCACCTCCGCCGGCATTCGACTTTACAATCAATGAGGTACAGCCACTTGTAGCTAGTTTGGACATCAAGGACGACCTGATGACCTTCATCCCGACCCTGGCTGCATCCCGTGGATCCTACGACCTAGCTGTGTGCGACATGGAGGAGATGAGCAGGTCTTTCTTCGAGCCAGGTGCTTCCCAGACAGAGGTGTACACCAAGCTCCGAGAACAGGTTGACAGACTACATACGGTTGAGTCACAAACGTTGTTCCAGGAAGTGGTAGGTGAATACGGCTTCAACCTCATCATCCTCGACTTGCCCAATGAGCTTGTATATGGAGGTGCTAGCATCAACAAGGACATTGTGCAGCTAGATCCGGTGAAGTTTGAGGAGGCCTTGCAGTTCAGTGGAATGCACTTGGCAGCGAGTGGTTTCATGGTCGTCTTCGCGAGTTCTCCTTCTGTTTCGGCGGTGATTCAGGCGGCTGCAGTAATCAACTTGGAGGTTGCAGGGACTTACAGCGTCTACCGTGCACGAGGCTGGGGATACCGTGACAAAATTAAGGTAAGCTAGCTATTCAAGTTCAAGTTTAACTTGGTCTATGTGGCAGGATAACTTGTTAGTTCTCTTGGTGCTGCAAAGCTCTGAGAAGAAGTCGAAGAGGCCAAACCCTCTGGCGTTGACGAACACGATCCTCGTCGACACTGCCGACCGTTATCAGGAGGCTTGGTAAGGAAGTGCTTTGCTATGTTTATCCTAATGGAAGATTGTGCAGGATTATGATTCAACCGAAGAGTGTTCGACTCATGCAGCTTTTGATCGAGCGTCTCAGTAGACCTGGCGACCTAGTCTGGGATATTGGTTCCGGAACCGGGTCATCATTGTTAGCTGCCGTCGAGCTCGGAAGGAATATTATAGGAACCGAGAAGAGTTTCGAACTCTCTAGGTTGGCAACAAACAAGCTTGCAGAGAACATTAGACCAGAAGAGTTACCTACTCAAACACCTCCACGTCCAAGCGTAACTGGTGGTTCGAGAACTGCAGCTTTACTTAAGATGAAGAAGAAACTTTAGCTAATGTATATTGAGTAATAAATTAAGCTAAATAAAAAAAAATTAAAAAGAAATACAACAGTTTTAATAGAATTCTTTTTTGCCGACTGAGGCCAATACTGCCGACCAGAAAGAATATTCCAAAATATTCTGAATATTCGAGCCCAGGCCTCCTGGGCCCCAAGCCTCCAAAATGGCGACACTCTAGTTATACTCATCAATGTCCCAGAAACCCATCGAGCTTCTCCTATATATGAAAAAAAAGCTTCCCATTGAACTACAACACATGGTTTCTTCTTCTTCTTTTTTTTTTCCTCCTAAGATTTTTCATCCTAAAAAAAGCGGTTAAACCCATCAATCGTCTCAAACAAAGAAAATCTTGCTCTGAAATTTGCTGAATTAATATATCAGCTGGCAAATCTGGGGATGGTTTATACTCTAACTTTATAACATCATCGTTAGTTAAGTCCTTTAAAAAAAAACTATATTTTTATATTGTATTTTTTTTTATTTTGAAAGTTGATTATTATTACATATCCAGTTCATAACTGAACTTCTAAATGTAGTGAGAAACAAGCTCACTTAGGTCTTTGGGTAGTCGGTTCATATGTCATTACTAAACACCTTCATAAACTCTAGGTAAAGGTAGTACCTTTTAAAAAGCTCTCCCCTCGTGTCTAGTTTGATAGGGTTATCAAACTACTAGTTTTGGAATATTCCCAAGATCTAAGGTTAACCTAGTCTTGCTAACAAGGGGTTAGCAATTTACCCACATTCTACATGATTTTATGGGGGGTGGCTCCATCATAAATAAGGTAGAGTTTATTGGGAAGAAGTAGGGTGTTTTGCTCGCATTAATGCATACTAGTTACTAGTATGCTACCCATGTCCCACTCGCATGCAAGGTATTGCACACCCTAGGGGTTAGCCTACACTTATTGTCATGACATTGCGAGGTTGAATACACACAAGTATCTAGCTAAGCACGTAGCCTAACTCACATTGTGATTATTATTTATGCCCTTGGTTAATAAGTGTGTGTGGATTCTTGAGTTGGGTCTCCAAATGTGAGCTTTATGGATTGGGCATTTAAGACTAGTAAGGCCACCCCACCTACTTAGACCCACACTTGATCGACCAGAGGTGCTATCTAGGGTCCCTTTTCAATTTGAGAGGTTACCCAACCCTTGTGTTCAAGCGCGAGCATGCTTTACTTTTGGGATTAGGTAACCTCGTACCAGAAAGGCAAAAGGGGTGATCACTTATATAGGCCCTTACTTTGGAAAATCTTGTGTGGTATTTTTCTTTACCCACAATGTGTAACTACACACCCCTTGTGGGTCGGAAATTGGTTTAACTGTGGTGGCATGGGTGTCAAAGTTTTTACTTGAAGAGCCAACACGTGGTAACACATGATTGCCAAGTGGCCATATGGCATCAACATTGTCAGAGTTTTAACCCGAAGGGCCAACACGTGGTTGCCAAGTAACCATTTGACATCAACAGTGAATTTTTAATCCAAAGGGCCAACATGTGGCTGCCAAGTGGCCATCCAACATCAATATCCTATGTTAATAACACTAAGTTTTCCAAGATAACCCCAAGAGCATGATTCAAATGCCTAAATAGGCACAAGACTTAGGGTTTTACCCTGAGTTCCATAGGATGACTATCTCCTGAACCTTAGAGAATAGACTTTTAGGATCCTACCCTATAAGATTTAGACATGCTCATGCCTTAACCTTACTAAAGAGACATGTTGTTATAGTTTTCCTTTTACTTTGGACGTTAACTGTGTTACTTACTGTACTATGTTGATAAGTCTTAGGTGTAGAAGAAACAGGCCCGCTTAGTGCACTTGGATATCCGGCGGGTGTCATTAGGTATTTGCAAAAAACTCTGGGCGAAGCTAGCACTTCCATCTAGAAAATCTTACCTTGGTTTTCCGTGTCCTGGTTGGGTTAATGGTTAGTTCCGGTGAGTTTGGCATGTCGGATATGTTTAGAAATGCCCCTAGGTTTGACAAGTTAGGGTTTAGGGGTCGATGGATAACTCACTAAGTATATTCCCTCTGGGAATGACATTCTGTGCCAGCCCACTTATGTAAACAGGAAAACGGGGGGGGGGGGCTCTATCACATAAATAAGGTAGAGTATGTAGGAGTGATGGTTCCTGTTCATGACTAAGCTCGTTACTCTTCTCCCGGTGCAAGCTCTAGCTTGTGTCGTCAAGGCACAATCCTCTGTTGTGCTGCCCTAACTTCAGATGACAGGGTACGTCTTACCTTTGGGGTAGCTTACCCTTAACGTTGGCAAATCCATGCCTGGGAGGTCTTTTTAGAATGCACATTCTAAGAGGGCAGAGGTTGAGGCTTGTCTCCAGCCTCCTCCTCCACGTCAAGCTAGGTGTAGCATCACGGCCAAAGCAAAGCACAACCGTGTCCTTGTCCAACTGTAGGTATGGGATCTTGTTTGATAGTTCACGTTACCTAGTTCTTGAGGGTTCACTAAGGGGTTTTAGAGTTGGCATTTAAGAGTCATGTTTGTGGCACTTGGTGCAAACTCTCAAATCTAAGGGCTATAGCATGAAGCCCACACTATGGAAGCAGTGTCACATGGAATGTGACACTAGGCTAGACGTCACTAATTAGTTTGAGACCTTGCCTCAAACTCATTCACCAACTCCATCGCGTTTTGTAGATTCTCCAATGGTTCCCATGTCGATTCGCATGCCGGATACCTTTCCATTTGACGAGATACTCAAACTTACGTTTTCGCGATCCAAACCTTCCTTTTGCCCAATATGGATTCGACTTCTACTCTGTACCTTCATGAACCAGCTCAGGGGGCAGACGTAAGTTTTCTATCTTTGCGGATGTTTCTCATCTTTGTGGAATGGCTCGAGCAAATTGATATGAAACACATTGTGTATTGTTCCCAACTCTGGAGGAAGATCCAACATAAGCCACTTTCCCTACTTGCTTCACCACCTTGTATGGACCTATGTAGTGCCATAGAAACTCCTCGAAAGAGTCGTTGGACCTTCAGGTTTTTGGACTCTACATCCGCTGATGCTTATCGTACTGCTGACAATACCTTTCATGTGCTGCAGTCATCGCTTGACGAGTAGCTTCCCATGTTCAATACAATTGTCCCATAAATTCTGCTACAGATGGAACTCGATTGCTATCGTCTTTCGGTAACACCATACTCTGAGGAATACCACCCTTATTCCCAGTTTACTTTCCATCAGGCTACATCTGATTGCCGTGTGTGTTGAGTTATTGTAACATATCTCAGCCATATCCAAGTGTTCAGCCCAATCAAGTTGATCACCTTGAACATAGCATCTGAGATAGTCCTCGACTTGTCGGTTCACTCTCTCCATTTGACCGTCAGTTTGCGATGATAGGCTGTACTGAACTTGAGCATCGTACCAAACTGCTTAAACAACGTTCCCCAAACTTGCCCGTAAATTGAGGATCCCGATCTAAGATCATCGTTTCTGGTAGCCCGCGCACTCTTATGACTTTGTGGAAGAACAACTTCGCTGCTTGAATTGCATTCATTGTCTTTCAATTGGAATGAAATGAGCAACCTTTGAAAACCGATCGACTACCACCATGAGCGCATTAAAACCACAAGATTTTGGCAATCCCATGATAAAGTCCAAAGTAACACTTTGAAATGGCCGCTCTGGAATCGGTTACACTGCAACTTCCCAGCTCGTTTTATGATCGGCTCACTTGTTGGCTGTGGGGCATGTTTTGACATACTTGGCAACATCATCTATCATACATCGGCCAATAGAAACTCTGTTTCAACAAAGCCAACGTTTTATGCCTTCCACCATGTCCTGCCAAAGGAACGTCGTGATTCTCTTTTAATAGCTCTCCCTCCATGTCCCTTCTGGAATATAGAGTCTCTTTTCTTTATAATAAGAACTCCATCTCGTACCGCAAAATGTGCCTGCTTGAGTGCATCCATTGACTTTCTATTCCAGCTGGAATTACCATTTCTTCGTAACTGATGAACTTGTTTCCTCTTTGCCACCAGGCTCAAAGCCTCCTTAGCAAACTTGTCCTGAGGATAGCCATCACAAATTCATCCACCAAAGTCGAACGGGTGTTGACATAATCCGAAGATGGCCCTTCCTACTGAGTGCATCAGCTACCACATTGTCCTTTCCCGCTTTATGTTTGATTTCAGGCTGAAATCGTGCCAACTTCTGCTGCCATCTTGCATACTTTGGCGATAGCTTCGGCTACATTTCAAAATACCTTAGAGTTACACTATCTGTCCAAACCACAGTACCATGACTTGGAAGATAATGACGCCAATACTCCAAGGAAGCAACAATAGCATACATCTCCTTTTCGTGAGTAGGCCATCGAGTTTGCGCGGCATCTAACTTCTTCGAGAAAAAGGACACTGGATGTCCTTTCTGTTGCAATACACCACCAATTGCAAAGTCGGAAGCGTCACATTCTACTTCAAAGGGATCTTCAAAGGGCAACTACAAAACTGGCTCAGAAGAGATAGCCTCTTTGAGTTTGACAAATGCACGTTGGCACTCTGGAGTCCAATCATGGAATGTTTTCGTAAGATCTGTCAATGGGGCCGCTATTTCCGAGTAACCCTTTATGAATCTTCGGTAATACCCTGTCAGACCAAGAAATGATCTAACTTCATGCACATCTTTTAAGTCATCCACTCGGTAATAGCTTGAATTTTCTTTGGGTCCATGGCAACCTCCCACCTGAGATCAAGTGTCCCAAGAAATCTATCTTGGTTTGACCAAATGCGCACTTGCTTTCTTTAGCATACAACTGGTTCTCTCTCAACCTCTGAAACATTTTTCTAAGTGTTCCACATGTTCCTCAATTGTCGAACTGAAAATCAGAATGTCATCAATATACACCACTACGAACTCGTCTAGATAGTCTCTAAACACATCATCCATCATTGTGCAAAAAGTTGCTGGAGCATTGCACAACCCGAATGGCAAGACTAGAAACTCAAATGATCCATAACGCGTTCGAAAAGCGTCTTCTCAATGTCATTCTCTGCTACCCGAATTGATGGTACCCCGATCTCAAGTCTATTCTTGAAATACTTTGCTTTCGATAGCTATCAAATAAGTCGTCCACTCGTGATACTTATTTTTGATATTCGCATTTCAGTGCTCGATAGTCCACACACATTCGCATCGTACCATCCTTTTTCATTACAAACAAGATAGGTGCACCATGCGATCGACTAGGTCGAATGTGTTCCTCGACCAATCAATTCTGTCACTGTCTCTTTCGTTCTACTAACTCTTGAGGATTCAACCGATATGGGCTTTGCCGTGGAGACGAACCTGGCAAAATCTCTATCCTGTGGTCCACAACTCGACGTGGAGGTAACTCGGGCGGCAAGTCTTCTGGCACATCCTTAAACATGTTCAAGACTTCCAAAATAGGTTCAGGAACAGATTCTTGACCATCTCCTATTTTGACTTCACCAGTATCCAATACCATTGCAAGAAACACACGTTCCCGATGTCTAACTACCTTACGCAACTGAGTTAAGGTAAGGAACATAGGATTCCAATCCTTATCAGTTAGCGTTTCCATTTTGAGCGTGGTCTTTTAATGTCCTCTTTATCTGCTGCAAGCGTGATTCGATTATCTCAGAACCCCTCATTTCGATTACATGTTTATGGAACCATTCCATACCCAAAACAAAGTCAAACCCTGTCATATTCAAGACAACTAAGTCTAGCTTAGCCTTCCAATCTTTGATTTGGACAGGAACTGCCCTTGCTATATTATTAGTATTTTGAGAACCTTTGCCAAAATTGATCTTTATTTCACACATCTTTATTACATCCAAATTCAATCGACGAGCTAGACTAGTCGATATGAAGTTGTATGTTGCTCCAGTATCGATCATCATTCGGACTCGGTCCCCTCGTATCCTTCCTGTCAAATATAGCAAAGGGTCAGTTTTGTCTTGAATAGCGAATAAGGCAGGTTGTGTCTGGCAAACATTACCTCTTCTGACTCATCCCGGATCTTCAAGCGTTTCTGGTTCAGCAACTTCCTCTTCTACCATCGCTTGAAATGTCCTGATTGTTGTGAGGGTTGACACTCTTTAGCAAAATGACCAGGCTTGTTACAATTATAACATTTCACAACCCGCCTGGGGAGAGCAGACTTTGGAGCCGATCCTTTGGCCTGCTGAG
This sequence comes from Selaginella tamariscina, assembly GCA_003024785.1. NCBI lineage: Eukaryota > Viridiplantae > Streptophyta > Lycopodiopsida > Selaginellales > Selaginellaceae > Selaginella > Selaginella tamariscina. The sequence continues at coordinate 46,684 of PUQB01000993.1, forward strand.
GAGGTGGTAACGCCAATGGTTTCCGAAATCCGGTGGGTCTTGATGTGTCCAAAAACTTGGAACTGCCGACAAAGGGACTTGCACTTCGAATTGATGGCGATTGATCTGGTCGCCTATCAAACCTTCTGAACCCAGACTTTGGAGGAAACTTCCTTGTTTAGGTTTTGCTTCCTCCCCTTTGTACAAGTCTTCTAACGACATGCCATAAGCAACCTTTTGACTGCCTCTTGACATTCCCGATAGCTTGTTGGCTTGTACCTTAAGATTTCTCTTCGCGTCTTCTCATTCAAGCTAGCCATGAAGCAACTTCGAGCTTCATCATCGCTCATATTTGGCACCAATCGCCGTACACTTTCGAATCGATAAACGTGGTCCATAGGACTTCCCGAACTCCCTGTTGACAAAGTGCTAGGTCAGCACGCAATCGCAAACCGAGATCATCCGGCATATACTGCTTTTTGATCTCCTTTTTCATGTGCTTCCAGCTGTTTCGGTATCCCATTCACCTTCAACAATTCGCCACCAAGTCTTAGCTTCTTCTTTAAGAAATTGCTTGGCACATGCAACCTTTTCAGTCTTTCTCACGGAAGCAGCCTCAAAATAGCTTTCCATATCGTACAACCAGTCATCCAAAACCTTGTAATCCTTTGAACCCATGAAATTTGAAGGCTTTACCGGTTTGAATTTACTGGGACTCTACCACTTCTTATGTCGAAGAATATGATTCAAAGGAACTGACTCTGAGTCATGCTTCTTCTTCTTTTTCCGTGTATTTGGTTGTGGAACATCCGGCATTGCAGTATTTGTTGGAATCCGAACGGCAACATTATCGATTCGGTCGTTCAACCCAAAACATCCCTCGAAGTTCATTTAGGGCATCCATCATTATTTCTCGCCAACCAGGTCATTGTCTAACTCTAGGGGGTCGACCTGGATCAGCCTCATCCATCTCCTCATTTTGAGCCTCTGTGACACCCTCTCTACTTCAGGCTCTAGTTGCTTTCTTTTGCTCATCGTATTGAACCCTAGTTTCAACTCTCGGAGAATATGCTTGGAATATTCCCAATGTGAAATTGGAAACACCCTGCACAGGTTGTACACCCACACACATCAGCTTAAACCAGCATAATTTCGGACATACCTAGAATCTCATGCCGACTCACTGAGCAAGTGTTCTCCGAAGTTTAACAACTCACAGGATCAAACTCTGTGCAGAATACAGACATGTCAACCAAAAGCAATAGAGTATATCAAGAATTTAGACTCATCTAAACACTGAAACACTCTATGACTTAAGGCAGACCGCAGGAACTTGCTCCGATACCAATTATCAGAGTTTTTACCTGGTGCCACAAAGGCGGCTTGCCAGGTGCCAACTTGGAATCCCCTCTTTGGAAACCCTACGGAATCTGGTAAAATAACCCATATTAGGAACCCAAGCCTTAGGAACTCAAACCCTTAACTGACTAAGTCCACGAATGACTCACCTTGTGAATCAAGATACACGGACTAGCCAAGCCTTAGGTGTCCTTCCTAGCTTGGTGTGTTGAGGCGGCTAGAGCAAGGCCTCAACCACTAGTTTTGCGGAACGTGAACTCGGGCAATGCCTTTGAGCTTGCGAGCAGGTTTTTGAACCAAGGAATCTGACTAACTCCTTGGAAGTGCAAGATCCTGCCAACGATAAGGATAGTCTAACCCTTAGGGTGGGTTGTACCCCTGTTGTGTGGAAGTTTGGGCGGCACAACGGAGGGTTGCACCTTGACGACACAAGCTTAGCTTGCACCGGTAGGAGGTTAACGAGCTCTCTTTTGAACCCAGGAAGCCTCACTACATATACTCTACCTTATTTATGTGACGGACCCCCCCCCCCCCTGTTTACCTAAGTGAGTAAGTGGGCTGGCACGGAAATGCCAGCCCTTAGAGAAAATGGTTGTCCTAACCTAATCCTAAACCTAACCCTAGGGGGGGTTTAGGACGTGGGGTTAGGGCCCTAGGGTTAGGTCAACCCTAGGGGTGTCCCTAACCCTTATTTTGACAAGCTATAATTTGCGAAGAACCCTAACCTGGAACGTCAAAATGGGGAGGGTTCTCTAAATGGAAGTGCTAGCTTCGCCTAGAGTTTCTTGCAAATACCTAACGACACCCGGCCGGACCATCACTAGATACCCAAGTGCACTATGCGGGCCTGTTTCTTCTACATCTAGGGTTTGTCACATAATCCAATAGGTAACAATAGTCAAACCCCAAAGTAAAGGGTCGAGTCATAGTAAAAACTATGACATATATAACAAGGTCATGCAGCTTGAATTAGTCCATCCACTTGATGTGTGATTGAAATAAATTCATTCCCAATGGAAATCAAATTCAGGTCAAATCTGAGGCCATATGTCATAGCATTACCATTTGCCTTTCACAATCGATTTTGTACTCTTTCAAAACATCGATCAATTCAAAGAGCAAATATAAGCTAACATACATTCTAACAAACTGATGTAAAAACTAGGAAAACTCAACCTATATCTAATGCCTCAACTAGTGATCTCTAGGTATCATGTGTCTCAATTGACCCGTTATTATACTCATTCTTCAAATAGCACAATCATTAGGTTCATTCAATAATTCCTAACTCTTTATCTCACTAAGTTTAAATATTGAATTTTAAAACTTAGTTTCCATGATAAGAATCTCCTTGAGCTCGTATTATTGCATGCCGCTGTAACATTATATCTATTTTCAACTCTCAAATTAATTATGTAAACATTTCCCCCAAAGTTACGAAGTATAAGCTCAACATTAATTTCAACAATTAGTGTTTTGACTAGCACCTTTAAACTAATCCCTATTCCACAAACAATTGTAATTTCAATATTGACTTTCGAATTGATAATGATTATTTAACGTTCAATCTCAAGTTTACTGACTAGTTGTTACATTAGCAGATATGACTTTACAATTGTATCAGTTTATCAAAATGCAAGAACTATAATATGAAAATGGACTTAGTTGTTATGAATCAAACTTTAGTTTTGAAATGAAAAATATAATGTTACTTTAGTATTCCAAGAAACTATTCAGGGACTAAGAACTAGTGTCTGGTTCATTCAATTGATTTAATAAAGTATCAACCTCCATATTAATGTTATCATGACATTTAAGTGTCATACTAACTTCACTTTTTTATTTTCATAATTTAGTTTAAACTCCCCAAATATGAGCAAGATATCAGATATGTCACTCATTTTAGACATTAAGAATCCCATAAAGCACTACATTGCTCTCCAAGCAATGTATTAAGAACTCTTTCTAAATTCTCAACTAACTTAAAGATCGAGTTTCAAGTTACAACACTAAAGTACTATCTTATTAAAGTGTTAGAGTTAAATCCCTCCTTTTGAGTCTTTTTATCTCATGATTATGGCCACCTCATATTATCATAACCAAGTCCTAATATTGAGCTCCAATCTCAATATTCAACAAATAGTATACCTTATTTTGAAAAGTCATTTATAACGAATCTTAGAAAGACTATTATAAATACTTCCAAAGTCTAAAATATAATTAACTTAAGAGATGAGGTTGAGAAACCCCATATTTTTGAACCTAAATGGATTATGATCATCAGAAGGGACATCATCTTCTTGAGCTAATTTAGCTACTCGATATCGTACTTTCACTGATATTAAGTCAAACTCAAGGAACACCATCAAACCTTGAGTCAAGAAAAGTCTCATTTTTTAATATTCTCGAAGATTGAAGATACATACTTTGTATGTTCTTTAAGTGTTCACATTTACGATCATGATGCAGAGTCAAGAAACTAAAATTTAAATAACTGTATTTGACTTCAAGATGAAGTTGATTTCAAAATTCAACATCAACTTTTAAATTCTATGAGATACCAGGTCTCTAAGGATGTACATGTACTTAAACCTCCAAATGAATATCTAATCATTTTTAGCTCATTAAGCCCTCCAAACATAACCTATTGAACTTAGTAAGTTTCCTTACTTAATTGATAAGTACAGTGGAAAATCTTAACTGATGCTCTTGTTAATCAAGGACTTGTTCAAGAGCTTATCCCTATAGTACAAACAACGCTTCAAATTTCAAGCTTAAAGAGTTAACAATGAAAATGCACGAATGTGTGCTAAATGCCTTCACTATGCAAGCCCTTCATTATTTAATAAACTGAATATAAACGTATGTTTCCAATTTTGTTTCTAATAGATCATTCCATCTCCCCAAAATTGTATCATTAAAAATGCAGAATTGACAAGCTATTATCTCAAGTCTCCCTCATGATCTCTTATGAATTACAATTGTAATCTAATTAGCCAAGTTAACTAACTTGAACATAGAGTGCACGCTTACAACCAATTAAGGTTTTATGTTATACTTTGTTCAAATTTAAGGACTTGAATTCAGGAATACAATCAACCTAGTGTCATTTGTAGTTAATGTGTGAAACACTAAACAATATTTTGACTATATTGCATTTTTGATCCAGCTACTTGACATATTTATCATATTTAATACTCAATTATGCATGTTGTAACTAAAATGGGCATGATACATGAAATGAAAATATAAAATAAATTGCTAATTAATATGTAAGTTTTAATTATTAATTAATTATTTAATTAATATGTAATTAAGCCTTAAATATTAATTAATTAATAAATTAATCCTTAATAACCTTACTTAGTAAGGAATATTCCTAAAATATCTTAGAATATTCATATTATTCTTCGTTTTAAAAATAGTTTACAATACTTAAAAAATACTATCAAACATAATTACAATGAAATCATTTCCTTATCAACATGTTAATTTTTTTATAAATACTTTCTTCCTAACCATACAGAGAAATCTCCTCATTTTGTTTAAATCATCACTCTTCGGATTAATTGAATCATTTTAGTCAATATCTTGATGTTGTTGCCACCACTAACACTCTCACGAATGCAGTTAGGAGTTGCCATCCTTGTTAATATATAAGATATGATAAGACGAGGTCTGCATAAAGGCTCATCTAAAAAATGACGTTCCTTAAGAATAATATTGTAAAGCGCCGATTGCTATCTTTCATTTTATAAAACTCAAAATCACAAGAAAAAAGCGTCAAAAAATATTTGATGCGGTGGATATTGCTCATAAAAGTTTTCGAGATTCTTCTTTTTGAGGCACGTATCCAAGTAGTTCACTAGTTCATCCATGTATTGGTATCAGAATATGGGTCGAAAGTGATTGGATGAATATAAGTAATGTTTTGGTTAAGCATAGCCTTCTGAGGAGAGTCGTCTACCACTAAGATATGTGCGCTCTTCATTATCCTTAACTGATTGATTCCCCATGAAGCCCAATTATTCTTTCATTCTTGAAGAAGTATGGCTTGCTTTCTTTCTTATTGTGAAATTCGAGAGGTTTAAATATTCGCTGGTCAAAAATCCAATATTTACGAATCACCTCTTCTGCAACACTACAATGTTTCTTAAGTAAATTCAGCAGCGGTGTCAAGTTGTGAATTTGCATGCATGACCAAATCCCCATAAGTGCACCCATCTCCTTAAGCTTTTGAAAGAGACGGTTCAACCCTAGACAAAAAATATCATATCGAAATTTACCATGACAAGGAATGAAATCTCCTTGTTTGATTTCTTTTTTTTATCCTCGGGCCTTTGTCAATAAAGTAGAACACCATTGACATCGAACAACACAAACATGGGGTAGCGTTGCCTCTTGAATGCTTTGCAACTCACTTGTTTGCTCCCTTTCACATTTTTTGTTGACACTATATCGTTACTTATCCCTTTATCATTTAATTGTACATTATACTTACAAGATTCAGATATTGCAAGTGCTGAAGAAAGTGATTAGGAACTGAAGCCAATAGAAATGGTGATGAAAAAACTGAAGTGGTCCCATGGTAATGATGTTTTGAGCTGCATTATTATTCATTTCCTGCATGAACTCTATCATTCTAACATGTGGCACAAGAAATTTTTGCCAAACCCTCTCTTACCTCATGGCAATACTGAAAATCCATGTTCTCAATTGTTTTATTACATCTACAAAATGATAGTTAACTGACCTTATAATTTTTAAGGTATATTATTTACCTTGTTAATGTGTGACCCATATTTGAACTAAAAGCTTCATTAATATTTGAGAATTTATTTTCTACAAATATAAACAAATATACAAAAATGCCTTATGTTATACTCATTTATAACTATTCGTCACTCTAAGAACTCATTAACAATTCTTCTTCGTTATTACCTTCTGAGTGAGGTGAAGAAGGTTTAAGCCGCTTATGAGATGGTTCATGATCTTTCGTATCTTCTGTTGATGTTTCCATGGTAATGGACTATGTGAATGTTCTGTATTCCTCGAGATAACTTCCAGTCTAATATCTAATTAAAGTTCGTCTTCAGACTTCGACATTGAACCAGATTCGTCTTCAGAACTATCGCACTTCTCGGGAGGGAACTTTCTCAAATACTCATGTATGGGTTTGTTGGGGTAGTCAGTTGAGGACCTTTCTATCCACTTGTTCCTCAACCATGGTCTTATCCTTTTCAACGGCAAATACACATGTATCCCGAAGGTAACACTCCTTCAAGACAACCCCCTAGTGTAGTAGTAAAAAACCCATGCATCACTTGAGGACCCCTGATCAAGTTGACGATGCTCCATGCCTCTTGACTTCTAATGTTTGGATAACTGTCATAGTTTTTATTATGACTCGACCCTTTACTTTAGAGTTGACTGTTGTTCCTACTGTACTATGTTGACGGACCCTAGATGTAGTGAGAAACAGCCCAGGTAGCACTTACCTTCTAGAAAACCCACCCCCGATTTTGACATCCTAGTTAAAATAGTTTGGCATGTTAAATAGGGTTAGGAACACCCCTAGGGTTGACCTAACCCTAGGGTTGCCCTAACCCACGCCTTAAAACCCCACCCCCCTTGGTTAGGGTTTAGGGGTAGGGGTTAGTGTGCAAACTCATCTCATTAACTAAGGGGCTGGCATTCAGTGCTAGCCCACTTACACATATAGGAAAAGAGGGGGGGGGGCTCCATCACATAAATAAGGTAGAGTATGTAGGAGTGAGGGTTCCTAGGTCCATGATTGAGCTCGTTACTCTTCTCCCGGTGCAAGCTCTAGCTTGTGTCATCAAGGCACAACCTCTGTTGTGCCGCCCTAACTTCCAAACGACAGGGTATGTCCCACCTTCGGGGTAGCTTACCATTAACGTTGGCGAATCCATGCCTGGGAGGTCTTGTCGGGATGCACGTTCCAAGAGGCAAGGTTGAGGCTTGTCTTTAGCCTCCTCCTCCACGTCAAGCTAGAGCAACACTCACAGTTAACTAGGGCACGTTCGTGTCCTTGTCCAACTTTGGTTGTGGGTTCTTGATTGACAGGGTTTCCTTATTGGGTCTTGAGGGATAATTAAGGGGTTCTAGAGTTGGCATTTAGGAGTCATGTTTGTGGCACTTGGTGCAACTCTTGAATCTAAGGGCTATGGCATGATAGCCCACATCGGGGAAGGCAATGTCACATGGAGATGTGACACTGGGCTAAACGTCACACGATACAACGCCCGAGGCACGCCCTTTGGGGTTATGTCATGGGCTTGTTGCCAAGGGGTTGGATACTCTATAAACAGACATGCTTGTGCTCGCGCTAGGGTGCTAAGCTTTGGGCATTTGCTCAAGGGAGGTTAAGTCTCGTAACCAGGTGTGTTTAAGCACACTTGGCTAGGGGAGTGTCCTCCTTGGAATCCAGGGGCTGAACAACCTTGTTAGCAGGAGCCTTTTCGTGAAGCACTCACAAGGTTATGTACTTAGGGTTTTTCAAACCTAGCCTTAGGGAGTTTACTTAATAAAACACTCGTGTCTGCCTACGGCGCACACTCGTGTCCTCACTAAGTACTAGCCCTAGGTCTAGGGTATGACTTGGCCACCCAAACCCTTAGGGGTTAGTTGTGGTTCAAGGTACCCCTTGTCACCCTAAAGGGTTGTACTCTCGGATGAGGTTGATTCCTCAAGGGGTAAGTGACGATGCCTTGGCTCTGTCATGGGGGGGTATGTGTGAGACACATCTCCTTTGTGGGGTTAGGGCATGAGCCTGCCTAGGTCTATTGGGATAGGATCCTAAAGTTCAGGGGATGGTCATTCTAGGGACTTAGGGTAAGACTCTAAGTCTTCTGGGCCTCTGAGTCAGACTCTTAGGGTTATCTTGGAAGACTTAGCATTGTTCACATAGGGTGATGACGCCAAATGGCCACTTGATAACCACTTGTTGGCCCTTCGGGTTAAAACTCTGACAATTGGTAGCAGAGCCTATTCTCTATGGTCAGTAGGACTGCCTAAAGTGTAGTGTTTTATGGGTTTAGTTAGTTTCTAAATTCTTGAAGTACTCTATCACTTTTAGCTAACGTCTGAATTCTGTGTAGAGTTGGTCTTAAGGTTTAGGGTTTAGGGTTTAGGGTTATGGACTCCAATGTTGAAGGTAGCACTTAGAAGGTAACTTCCAAGTTGTATGCCAGGTTGCTTTACCTTAATATGGTCATCTAAGTTACTTTACCATATACTTCTATAAGACATGGCGTGTTAGTTTGTTCTGGCTTACAAACTAAGTCTTGTGAGGTGTGTCTTGTGATATCCTAAGTCTACACATTATTGAAATTTTTTCTTTTTCTTTAAAGGTGTTTGAATTTGGGATAACACATGATTTTGAAATACAGTTTTATTAAGTTTTGACTTAGGGCAAGATTCAATATCGGATCCATCTATAGTGTTCAAAGGGGGAAAGACTTATGTTCAAATGTGCGTCTTTGACTTCGAAAAAAGGGCATATTCAAAATAAGAGGGAACATTTTTTAACATAAAGTGTAAAATAAGCTCTCATTATAGTGCGTGTTTTTCTAAAGTGTAACTTTAGAAGCAGACTATGGTGATGAACTTATAATACAACGAATGACAAATATTAACATATGATGAATATGTTAAGCAGTTGGTTCTTAGATCCAATGTAATCAAAGTATTGTTCGACGTTTGCAATATTTTATGATGCTAGCTATAAGTAACATTAGGTGAAATAATTTACTAAGTTCAAGTACTTGATTTGAACAAAGTACAACTTGAAACCTTAGTTGATTGTAAAGCGCGCCCTTTTATTTAAGTTAGCTAGCTCGACTAACTTGATTATGAAGTTATCTCATGTGGGATCATAAGAATGAAATAGAATAATAGATTTTGGTAGTAGATGAATGGTCGTCGGGGACTCCGTAGGCCAGATGTGGTGCTTCTCAGGAAGCTGCAGTGGTCGCCAGGACGCTATTGAGGGCGTCCAACTCCGGGGGTTCGGCTGGTACGCCGGGCCTTACCTCAGAAGTAATGGGAAGTAATGGATGCCTCTACCTGGACGCCGAGGGTCCGTGTACAGGTAAACGGGGAGTTCTACTGAGATGACTGAGTAGAGAGTGTTGCGGGGCCCAGGAGTCGGGCAAGCGGGGAGTGCCCGCATGTGGGTGATAGAAGGAAAATGGATATTATATTGCCTGTTTTGAGTACAAACTACCTCCAACAGGGGAGCAAGATATAAGACGCAGACTTGACTCTTGAACGACCCCGACCCACTACCAGCCTTCCGGCTTTTAGTGGGTACCTACCGCTAGTCCCTAGCTACAGGTGGCGCTCTCCCACTGGTCTGCTGCCTGGTGACAAAGTCCTGCCTGTCACATTTATGCCGCCTCCCACGCGTGCTGTCCTTTGTACCCTGGGTAGTTGGTCTGGACGATCGATATTTGCCTGCTTATGCTGCCGCCGACATCGGTCACCATCATCTTACCTAAAGTACCTTCCCTTATCCGGCGCTTTGTCCAGCCGCTTGTCCGCGCCGGGGGCGACCTATCGGCTGGCTACGATGACGGGCCACCGTCAACTAGATGCCCGGGCTTATTCGTTGGCACGTCCTCGAGCCATGTGCCCTAGTTATCTGCTCCTTGGAGTTCCGGTATATGGCAATCTCGCTCTCGTTACTGCTAGCGTGGTTCTTAAGGTGGTGATGGTCGCCTCTCAAAGTGCAATCACCCTTCAGAGCTTGGCCTCGAACCCTGTCTGTTGCTCCCGGGCCTACTGGAGCTGACCTTCCAAATCTTGTACCTTTCTCGCCAGTGTTGCAGCTCCTGTTCCCTTGCCGCGAGGAGTTGGCTTGTAGCTGGGTGTGTACCTCAAGCTCCCTGATGGTTTGGGCCGAGTCTACAGTTCTTCGACTGGTTGGCGCTCGCGAGTGGAGGGACAGTCACTAGGGCTCCATATGACTCGGCGTGGGCCTTTCTGAGGAAGGATGGGGGTTTGATTTTGAGTTGGGTGGCAGCTTGGTGCAGTCTTCCTTGGCCGCAGCCAGCTCTTGGTGAACTCGGTTGAGCTTTGCTCTGCGCCGCTCAAGTGTGGATCCTAGCTCAAAAACCTATCTCTCCTCCGCCGAGACCTGCTCAAAATCTCGCCCTAATTGGTCGTGGAGCTTTTGGATGTGGTCATACTTGATTTGTAGTTGATCCAAACTGTCGGTTAACTGTTGACATGTCTCCTCTGCTTGCTTCCTCCCGCCTCCGCAATGTCCCAAAGTTGAGTTCCCTTGATGAGCTGGTCCGAGTACTCCCGGGCCTCCTTTTGAGCGGTGTGGTAATTGTCCGTGAACTCCTGTATTATGGCGTCGTGCTCCATGTTAACCCCTTGAGATCCAACCCATTGTATACCGCTATGGACTTCCGGACTTGGCTGAAGGCTTTGGAATATCCATATGCATTGTAGAGGTCCATAGCCCCTTCGCATTGAAGTGTTTGTACGTCCCCTCAGCAAGTTGCTTGTGTCTTCCTCGATGTTCACTTTGTTGGCTTGTGAGGGGCCAGCGGGGCCCTCCCCGTGTTCCACAGGCTGTGGGTTGGTGGGGCCCTACTCCTGGATCTACCGGTGGGGATATGTGGTGGAGGCCCTCCAATCCTTTCCCCGCGGTCCTCTTCCCCTAGCTTGCTCCGTAGGGGAGTCTTCTCTCGCCCATTTTTGCGAAGATTCCAGAGTGTCCGGCTGCTTCCCTTCTTCGGTTTGACTGGGACCCGCCTGTTCTCCTGCCCCTGATTCCCTGATGGCGTCTGAGTGGAACCGATCTGGTAGGAGAATCGGGGTTCGGTTGACTATCCAGGTGATCATCACGCTAAGGTGGGCCGTCGTTGGGAGCCTTTGTTCGGTTCCCTTCAGGATCCCGTTGATGCCGCGGGTCAGGGCTGGTATCATGTAGTGCCTGAGGCAGTCCGCCCAATCCACTGTGACTCCTTCCCAGGCGCTGCAGAGGGCACTCGCCAGTCGCGTGGCGACCCCTCTCTGTCCTTCCGGTGAACATAAACACTGCGAGCGCCAGGAACTCGTCCACTTTGTCCCTTCTTGTATGGAGAGTCGGGACTTGCAATTTCATCTCGATTGGTGGGGAACCACTGGCGTTTGGGTTCCCCCAGGTCGTCCAAGAGTTGCCATTCTCCGGTGACAGAACATTGCGGCCAGCTCTTTGAGATCGATACAGAAGCTCACGAAGTAGCCCATGCTGCAAATCCGAGCTTCTCTACTTCTCCCCAATGGGCATGAAAAGTCCGAGCAGTCGCATCTACTTCCACACCCTCTGCACGTTGGGTTGCTGATCAACTCCTGAAATCGGGAGTACCTGGGGCTACGAGCGCTACTCCTGTCCTGGCCTTCGTACCGCACCCGGACGTGTTGGATGGTCACCGGCTTGTTCAGTGTGGTCCACTCCATCATCTTTGCTACTGGGGAATAGTCGATCTGTTTGTGAAAAGTGGCATGCCCTGGCTCACCCTTCGTTGTCTTTCCGAAGTTGGTGCCTAGTGGCAGCCTACCTCGCTGGATGGCCGACGCGTCCTTCCATGCGCCATAATCAGGGCAGGTTGCCACCTGCCATTATTGCCTTGTTTTTCGTTCTCACGCGTGTGGTCTACCCTTGTGAACCTTGTGACCTTGTGAGTTGGCCACTCATGTGGGGTTGGAGTCCCCGCTCCCCCGTTGGGTGCCCCTTCCCCCGATTCCTAACGCCGCTGCTTCGGTCGTGCCTTCGCCCTGAAGGCCGTGGGGTTTACCTCTCTCCCTTGTTCCATCCCAGCAAGTGTTCTTGTTGGGTGGACATATGGCTTGAGATGGTTGCAATTAACCTTCTGTTGCAATGGCTGCCCATTAGCCCTTAGGAGAATCATGCCATTGTCGAAGGTTTGTAGCACCTCATATGGTCCCTTCCACCCTAGTCGGAATTTGCCTTTCCGGAATGCCTGTGGTTTCTTGAACCACCATACCCACTACCCTGGTTTATATTCTCGGAGTTTCTTTTTTCTATCTCTAACTTGTTTGGTCTGCTGTTGTCGATTTTCTCTCGTCACTATGCTAAATCGTACTTCGTCCAGTTGCTCCAACTGTTCTAGTTTTTCCGCGCAGTCGCTGGTTCGTCTGTGATCCTGTGGTCCAGGCTCGTCCGTAAGCTGGGTATGGTGAACTCCCATGGCATGATGGCCTTCATACCATAAGCTAGCTGAAAGGGTGTTGTTCCTATTGCGTTTTGAACGTTGTCTGGTACGCCCATAGCACTGATGGTAGCATCTCTTCCCAACGCCTGGGTTCCCTGTGGCAGAGCTTCCTCAAGATGGTGACCAGCACCTTGTTTGTGGACTCAGCCTGTCCATTCCCTTGTGGATAGTAGGCTGTTGACGTGCGATGCTTGATGACAAATGCCTTGACCAATTCTCGGACTGTCTCGATGATGAAGTGGCTCCCTTGGTCGGACACCAGCTCCAGCGGGCATCTGAACCGTGTCAGGATGTTTGTATAGATGAACCTTGCTGTCTGTCCTGCGTTGCGTCCTTGAGTGCCTTTGCCTCTACCCACTTTGTGGCGTAGTCCGTTGCCATTACTATGTACCTAGAGTGTGTTGTGTGGGCTTTTTTGATAGGTCCTACAAAGTCCAGGCCCCACTTCTCAAATGCCGCCATTCCTGCCAAGGGGTGGTACTCCATGCCTTGGCCTGCCATGGGTTTGCCTATTCACTGACAATCGATACAGCTCCTTGCTACCTTGGTGGCGTCCCAAAGATGGTTGGCCACCAGAGTCCTAGTCTGTAGGATCTTCCTGGCCGTTTTGTCTCCCCCGAAGTGTCCTGCCCTTGGTCCTGCGTGAGCTCTCGACAATCTCGGGGATTTCCCAGGCTGGTGGACATCTCCGGAGTATGTCATTCCTCCTCGCTTGTAGAGCTCATCTCCGATCAGCTGGAATGGTAAACACCTCCGAGCCAGGCTCTGTCGATGTGTCGCCAATGTGCCGGAGAGGCTGTGTAACCCACTGATGAGGTAGTGCCATATTGGTCGTTGCCACTCTGGGACGTCCGAGCCGGTTCTTGGTTCGGTGGTTTGTTGTACTGTGCCCTGATCAACGGTTGTCCAGAAAAGGCCAGCGTCTGGTATGTCGAGCAGATCGGCAGTTTCCGCTGGTTCGCCACTCGTTATTCGAGAGGAGGTCTGGTGATATGTGCAGTTTACCTGCCTTATGGATTACAGTAAACGCGAACTTCTGCAAGAGGAGTATCCACCGTGCCGGCCTCTCGGTGAGCTATGGTTTGTTTACGAGGTACAACAGGGCGTGGTGATCTACAATCAATATGAAGTGGTTGCCCAGAAGGTAGTGGCGAAACTTGGATACCTCGTAGATGACTGCCAGGCATTCTTTGTCGGTCGCCGAGTAGTTGCGTTCAGCTGGTGTCATGAGTCGATTGCCGTATACTATGGGTCGGAGCATGCTCTTGTCATCCTCTTGCGATAGGACGCGCCTGCCGCTACGCTTGAGCCATCCGTCTGCAAGTGGAACTAGCTTCCAATCCAGTGGGATGAGGATGGGCGCTTCTACCAGTTGGCGCTTTATGTCTTCGAAGGTTGCCTGACGGTGAGTGGTCCATTTGTACAGAGCTCCCTTGGTGAGTAATTCCGTCATTGGTTGGGCCCGATCCGCATACTTCTGGATAAACTTACGATAGAACCCTGCTTTCCCCAGGAACCTTCGGAGTTCCGTGACGTTCTATGGGGGGGCATTTCAGCCAGTGCTCGTACTGAACCTGGGTCCACCGTGATACCTTCCTTGGAAACGATGTGCCCTAACAACTTGCCCGCGGTCATGCCAAATACGCACTTTGAGGGGTTGAGGGATATCCCATATTCCTTGCAGTGCGGAATACCTTCCAAGCGCGTCACATGGTCTTCTGCTGGTCCGTAAGCTATGAAGTTGTCCAGAAATGCCTGGACAAAATCTGTCAGGTTGTCTAGGAATACCCACTGGACCAAGCTTTGAAACGTGGTTGGAGCGTTGCAGAGCCCAAACGGCATAACTCTAAAGGCGTAAGCTCCCCAATCCGTGATGAAGGCAGTTTTGGCCTGGTCGTCCGCTGCGATCTTCACTTGATTGTATCCACTGAAGCTGTCCATGAACGAGTACATCTCATGGCCTGCTACGTCTTCTAGGATGGCCTCTATGAATGGAATAGGGAACGGGTCCTTCTCTGTGGTAGCATTCAGCCTTCGGTAATCTACACAGATTCTCAGCTGGCCGTCTTTCTTCGGCACGATCACAATTGGTGACAGCCATTCCGGGTTTTTGATGAGGTAGACAAAGTCCGCTTCGAGCCATTTGTTGATCTCTTGTTTGGCCTTTCGGGCGTAGTTTGGATTGATGCGGTAGCATTGTTGCCGGCTGGGTCGAGTGTCGGGTTTCAGTTTAATTCGATGCTGACACAATTCCAGCGGTATCCCCCTTAGGTCGTGATAGGTCCAAGAATATTTCTTTGTATCTTGGAGACAGTCGGTGATTTGCTCTTCCAGCTGTGCTCCGATGTGAGCATTAATATTTACTAGTTGGGGGTTTTTATCGGAGCTTATGTTGACCTGCTTGACTGCTGCTTTGGCGTTATGTTCCACTCATACATTGGTCTGCTACGGTACTCTTCCTGGGCCGAGGGGGCTAGACTCGTTATTTCCTTCCACAGAACAGGCCACTTCGGGATTTGAGCTTCCGGAGTGTCTGCATCGATTTCTAACCGAGTCATTAGGTATGTAGCAACCGACTCTCGTACTTCCTGTCGAGGATCCACCTCTCCTAGGACAAACTCATGCTGGGAAGAAGGGCATGGGAGAGGTCGAGGTAATCAAAAATGACTTCGGTAAGAAGTCTGGTGGAGATGGCAAGCACGCCAGAATGGCCGCTTCCTCATCATCATCCAGCCCCGCCCCCAGTCCGGGAGATGGTTCATGGGGTCGGACTCCAAGGGTGCGCCGGGACTTGTCTTGCAGCAACGGATACGACTCCCTCCTTGACGGGAAACCGAATTCGCTACTTCTCCCAATCGTGTTGTACCCTTGCACCCCGGAGCCTCAGCCGGCCCAGGAGTAAGTCGAACCCCCCTTTGGCGTGCATGTCGAGGACGACCACGTTCATCAGGAACTTGATGCTCAGCATCCTGATGCTTTGGTTTGGTTCGCCATGCGTATGAGGAAGGGTGAGGGCTCCGGAGGTGGCATTCCCAGTTGTTGATGGAGTACTGTGGACATGATGTTCACGCCTAATCCCCATCTATGATTACGTTGTGGACTGTACGTCCTGCCATCTGAACAGGTATGGCTGGTACATCGTCCACGAAGTCTACCGCTGTTGTTGCGACCCTTGGGGCCATGACTGCGGCTCCGTCCAATTCTCTAGTGAACTTCATACAGCCTTGGGGATAACCTAGCAGTTCCCCTAAGGTTACCGACATGTGGGTTTCTCGCATCCCCGTTGCTCCCCTGGCCTTTGCGCCTTGTGCCTATCTTACCTGTTCTGCAGCCGCCTCCACTTCAACACGTTTTTGCTCCCACTGGCCTGGTATCCCCAGTTCGGCTGCCACTTCCTCTTCACTGGACTCCCCATTGTCTTCCTCCTCCAAGTTGAGTGGTCGTCCGGTCTGTTGGGCTTGGGATCTCGTGATTGCCCTGCATGCAACTCGGGGGTTGACGTTTCCGTGGTGAGCCTGCGGTGTGGAACCTAGTGCTGCTATGGCCAGGGCTGGTCCCTCGACCACCCCTGTGGCTTTTGGTACAGTTTCCATCATGGGTTTGAGCATCGCGATCCAGATGCATCGATACAGTGGATGGTGTTTGCTGCATAGCGTGCATATCAACTCTCGGTGTTCCGACCGTCTATCTCTGTCGTCGCTGGGTCGGTTTTGTTGTCGTTCCCAGGAACGCGACCTCTGGTCGCAGTCTCCTGACCGCAATCTGCAGCGGAATTGGCCCCCACTACGGCTCCATACCGTCGGTCCCCCAAATGATCCACCTCCTGTCGCTCAACGGCCTAGGTGCCGGCTGGGTAGCATGCTGCTTAGGAGCTTGGTTAGCTGGTAATAGTCATCTGTGTTGTGGGATCCATGGACATTACACACTTTGCAATACCTATCCCTGCGCGCTGTGTATCCTAACTGAGCAAGGGTTGCCGCCAAGTCTTCCTACTTTGTGACCGCTATGTAAGTCCTCCTTCGTTGGGACTGTGCGTGCTCCCTGGTCCCCTCCTGTCTTTCCCTCCAGGTCAGATTGGGGACATCTGAGAGGTCCTCTCGTCTGTGGTGCTGTTGGTCCCTTCTGCATTCGGTTTGTTCATGTGCCTTTTTTTC
>PUQB01000994.1:0-63264 GCA_003024785.1 Selaginella tamariscina
TAGCTGATGCCCCTCCGTGGGCGGCCTCAACCCACAACGCTAGCTGATGCCCCTCCGTGGGCGGCCTCAACCCACAACGCTAGCTGATGCCCCTCCGTGGCGGCCTCAACCACAACGCTAGCTGATGCCCCTCCGTGGGCGGCCTCAACCTCTCTCCTTTGCGAGCTCCATGCCCAACGATCAACCTCTAACGGGTAGCATGCATGCACTGCCTAGGAATCGAACCCGGGTCCTGTACCATGGCAGGGTACTATTCTACCACTAGACAATGCACCAACTTCTAATGCTAACGACACAAGATGGATATGCAGCATCACATATAGACATCAGAATGCCAATTGGTACGGTCCTAGAATATTCTCTACGATGTTGTGTGCTTGCCAGGTCGGCCTAGCTCAGTTGGCAGAGCGCGAGGCTCTTAACCTCGTGGTCATGGGTTCGAGCCCCATGGCTGGTGTTTCTTGACAATAGCATGCATGCATTGTGGCATTTTAGGCCATATTGAGGGGGATTGCTTGCTTGGCACGAGCCCATGCCATTTTCAATAGTGCCCAATAACCATCCTAGCTTCCACGTCAGGATGGCTGAGCGGTCTAAGTGCCATTTTCCTTTCTTTTAGGCCATATTGAGGGGGATTGCTTGCTTGGCACCGAGCCCATGCCATTTTCAGTCGTGCCCAATAACCATCCTAGCTTCCAGGTCAGGATGGCCGAGCGGTCTAAGGCACTAGACTCAAGTTTTGGTCTCTCATTGGAGGCGTGGGTTCGAATCTTGCTCTTGACACATGTAGTGTGGTATTTTCAAAAATGCCACTCCTAGCCATCTGGCCCTGACACTGCGGTGCTCGGCAAAGCTGTTGCGTAACCTTGGGGTATGGCGATAACGAGTGGTGGGACTTGTCAAAGACAGAATGCCCTTGCTTGGCTTGTTCCGACCTCTGCTTCCCCTTGCTTGCTTGGCTTGTTCTAACATGCTCTCCTTCCTATGATTCTTTGTGGTGTTGGATCGGAGTTGCACCGGTATGGGTTTGGAACTTTTGCTGATCAACTAGGCAGCTAAGATGGCCCGTCATGAAGAGCTTCCACACTATCCCCTTCTAGATCCTGTTGATACTACGGGTCAGTGCTAGGATCATGTATGCCTGAAGCAGTCCACCTAATTCACCGCAACTCCCTCCTAGGCGCTATAGAAGGCATTCGTTAGTCGCATGGTGATGTGCCTCTTCATTCTTCTAGTGAACATGAATGCTGTAAGTGCCAAAAACTTGTTCACTTCCTCTCCTTCATGTATGTTGAGCTTGGACAATGCCATTTCATCCTCTTGGCAGGAACCACTAGTGGCTCGGGCTTGGCAGCTCTAGTGCTAGGTTGTCATTTGGTAGCTAGAATAAGGTCGTCAGCTAGTTTAGGGCCACATCATAGGATGTGTTGTTCCTAAGCTGAATCAATCCCCAATCATCTTGTTTTTTTTAATCTTCAGCTATGGCGATTTGGATGAATCGTCTGGTTGTCTCGGCAAACCCCGATTTCTCCATTCTTCCCATCTAGGTTGAAAACCCGAGCAGGTGCATCTGTCAAGCCACAATCCAAGAGCAAGGAGGCTTGACTTCAGGAGTAGGAACAAGGACTAGGAACAAGATGAGCAGGACAGGAACCAGGAGCAAGACAAGAGCAAAACAGGAACTAGGAAGACAAGGAGAAGAACAAGAAGCAAGGAGCAAGACAAGAAAAAAAAACAAGATTGATCATGAAAAGATTGATGTTGATAGTAACTAGTTATATAACAATTAGGTTGGAGCTTTATGCTCACAACTCCAAGAGTTAATCTGGTCATGAGCCTAATCTAGTCATGAGTTAAAAATGGTAACCCTTATCCTAAAGGTATATCCTGTAGGTATATCTTGTAGGCATATCTTATAGGCATATCCTGTGGGCATATCCTGTATCCGTATCAGGTATCCTGTATCCAAAATCCTACATCATGTATTGAGTCGTGAACAGCACCTCTCTCTAAGGATGAGTTCCACGAGTCTTGGGGACCTGGTTTAGCAGGATAACGCCGATGGAAGGTAGCAACTTTAAAAAGCATAGAGTAAGTTGGATGCAGGTTCCCAAGTGCGATCGGTAGGCAAATAACTTTCCAATCCACCAAGTATTAAAGTTGGCGGTAATGAAGACGAGAATCAAGGATGGTTGCAACTTCGTACTCAGGTTCATCGTCAATGACCACATGAGGGGGAGGAGAATAAGCACGACCAGGAAGAGAAGAAGAGGAATGATACAGCTCCAACAAAGAGGTGTAAAACACAAGATGAAGTTTCACCAATAGATGGTAACTCTAGTTAGAAAGTTACAGGATTGACCTCAGTTGCAATCCTGTAAGGGCCCAAGGTTAAAAATCCAACTTAAAAGAAGGCCTATTGGTGCGAATAGTTAACGAAGAAGCCACATGAGATCACCAATCTTGTATGTAGGTGCGACTGACAATGAGCATCAGCATGAATTGTATCGTTTCTGTGCATGCTGAAGATGAACCCGAAATCATCATGTACTTGACGAAGATGCTGGAGACGATCCTGTACTGCAACAGCGGAAGAAGAAGAAGCAGAGGAGCAAAGTCAAAACATGGATGGTAGCCTATAAGAGTGAAGAAAGGTGTCCTGTCCTGTAGATGCGTGAACGGAGTTGTTGTAGCAAACTCCGCCATTGGAAGAAGGTCCAACTAGTTGTTCTGTTGGTAACTGATGAAGCAGTGAAGATATTGCTCCAAGATCTGAATCGTGCGTTCCTGACTACCCATCAGTTTATGGATGATATCGAAGAAAGATCCGTTTTAACTTGTAAACTCCGAAGAAGCTCTCGTCAAAACCTGGACATGAATTGTGGGCCTCGATAAGAAACATGCTCTCAGGAAGACCATGATGTTGGAAACTTCGTGGATCACCAACTCAGTAGTTTGTCTGGTCTATAACAGTCTTGTTACGTGATAGGAAATAAGCCTGTTTGGTGAAACGGTTACCACCAAGAACTACATCAAATCCACGAGAAGGAGGAAGATCTGTAAGGATCCATAAAAATGGATCTCCAAAGAGCAGAAGGAACAAGAAAAGGCAAAGAAGACTAGAGGGTGCATGACAAGGCATTTGAATGTTGCAGATGTCACAACTCCGTACAAACTTGTCTACAAAACCTCGTAACCCAAGCCACCAATAGTTGCGAGTCACCAACTTAACTATCTTGGCCACACCAAATTCTGTAGCCGGGGTATCATGATAATCTTGTACACACGAGTCCTGCAAACACCAACAGGAACGTTACATGAGACCTTCCCAGTATAGGAGTCTATCTTGTATGGCAAACAACTTGTAAGTCTGTATGGAATGGAGGAAGAGGAACTTGCGATGTTGGGACTAATGTGTAAGAACCATTCTTTGCCAAGTCGTCTATAGCCAACTGCAAACGAATATCCTGTAAAGTGTTGAATCTGCTGGAGCCTGATGAACCTGTAGTGTTGCAAGCTGAAGTCGACTTGCTTTTGACAGTCATATGCAGGATCGCCTGGGGCGGTGCAAGGTAAGAGCGTAGACAATGCATCACTTTGCCATTCCGAAAACCAACGACGAAATCAAAAGTGATAGGAATTCTACCCACCTAGCTTGGTCGCAACTAAGAACTCGAGCCGTTTGAAAAAACTCCAGGTTCTTGTGATCCGTAAGAACTTGTACATGATGCGCAGCACCTTCCAGGAAGTGCCACCACTTCTCGAACAAATCCACAATGGCCTTGAGTTTCTTTTAAGAATCTCGTAATTGATCTCTGCTGATTCAAAGGAACTTACGAGAGTGAAAGGCTACAAGATGGAGTAACTTGTCTTCTCCAACTTGTGATAAGATAGAACCTATTACAATCTGAGGCATTTGCTTCAACGAAGAAGGGACGAGAAGGATTGGGATGTGCTAAAATTGGAGCTATCGTGAAGGCGTCCTTGAGTGCTGTAAATGCATATTCTGCCTTTGTCAACCAAGAGAAAACTCCTATGTGCTTGGTGAGTTCCGTGAGTGAAAGTACACACTTGGAGAAAGTCATGTATGAATCAACCTGTAGAAGTTTGCAAAGCCAAGAAAACATTGTATGTCTCGTACAGACTTGGGCCTCTCCCACTCCACGATAGTCTTCACCTTGTGCATGTCCATGGAGACGCCAACAGGATAGACAATGTAGCCCAAGAACTCCACAGATCCCTGTTGAAAAAACACTTCTCCAACTTTACATACATGCCATGCTCGCGAAGCCTATGTAGAACTAGTCGTACATGCTTGTCATGTGCCGCCTGGTCCTTGGAGAAAATCAAAATGTCATCGAGGAGATTATCAAAACTAGTCCAAGAAGTCACAAAAATGTCGTTCACATGTGTTGGAACATGGTTGGGGCATTGATAAGTTTAAAAGGCATCACCGTGTACTCGAAGCGTCCATACCTTGTACGAAAGGCAATCTTACACTCATTGCCTAGACCAATTCATACAAGATTGTAAGCCCGATTTTCGTGAACACCTTTGCTCCTCGTAGCCGATCGAGAAGTTCCAGGATCAATGGCAATGGGTACCGGTTCCAAATGGTGACTTGATTCAAACCCCTGTAGTCCACAATCAAACGCAAACTCCCATCTTTCTTTTTGACAAAAAAGATAGGTGCTCCTGCAGGGGACTTTGAGTGACGAATGAAGCTAGATGTCAAGTTGTCCTCGATGTAATGATGAAGAACCTCCAATTCTGTAGGTGACAGTGCATAAATTGTCCGAATGGTGGAGTCTTTCCTTCTGCAAATCGATAGGACAGAAAGAACTACAGCCTTGTGCTTGTCAAAAACATCCTGAAAGGAGTGAACTTGAATGGCAAGGAAGGAGGAGAAGGAGAATGAGCAGGAGAAGGAGATTGAAAAACATGAGAGTTAGATACAGGAAAGGTTAGAAAAGGACGTACTTGAAAAGCAAAAAGATAAAAAGGAGCAGGACAATGGCAAGTTCATGCATAGTAGTGGTAAGAACTCAGAGAGGAGAAGGAGGGAGCTGTGACTGAAAAAGAGGAAGGACCTTGGGGGGTGGAACAGAAGCAAAGTAACAAAAGGAGGCAGGATTGGGAGAAACTTGTGTGGATGTTGACGAGTGTACAGGATTGGAAGAATCCTGTACAAAAGTCTGTGGTTGCACAGGAGTGAGGGAAGCCTGCGAGTGTGCTAACGAACCAACAGGAGGTGGATCCTGTTGAGGAGGAACCTTTGACACTAATGCAGGATTGGAAGAACCCTGTACAAGAATCCGCAAACGTGAGCGTCCTAGACCTCCAGTCGATCTGAGGAAATACAACCATGAACCATGGCATGCCAAAACAATGGGAGTCGACTTAGTCTTGATCTTGTAGGTATATCCTATAGCATATCCTGTGGGCATCGTATTCCTATATCCAGTATCCGGAATCCTACATCATGTATTGAGTCGTGACAGCATCTACTTTCTAATCTCCTAGACGTCGAGTTGCTCGATCAAAATCCTTGAATTTGGAGTACTTGGGTGTTACGAGTTTTGTTGTCCTCTCTTGGCCTTCATAAGGCACCAAAATCTCCGGATGAATGCTAGCCTATTGCTTTCGGTCCATTCCATCATCATGGTGTTGGATGGGTGTTGGACTGCTTTGCTAGGAGGTGAGTAGGCCTGATGTAGAGTGAGCAAAATGTGCACCCTATGTTTCCTTTTGTCGTCCTTTTTAAGGGTGCTGCTAATGTGGTTTCCTAATGATGTCATATGAGGTGATTGGCGCATTTATCATTGTGCCTTAATTGCATAAATAATAGCGTTGCCCGACCATCATTACCTTTGTAATACGTGCCTTAAGCATGTGGTCCACCTCGTGGACCATGTGACCCTGTGAGTTGGCCACACATGCAGCTAGGGAAGGCTGGCTTTCCTGTTGGGTGCCCCCTTCCTTCAGCTCATGCCGCCCCAACCTCTATCATTCTTCCATGGGGGTGTCATGTTGCATTGCTCATTTGTATCAGGTTGCCTTGGTTAGGGCTTCCACCGGGTGGATGTACATCTTAAGGTGGTTCCCATTGACCCTGTCTGTTCATAGTGGCACTTATCTGTCTCCCAGCAGTATCGTTCTATTGTTGAGACCTTGAGGACCTCAGATAGTCTTTTCCATCTTGGCCTGAATTGCCCTTTCAGAGTTCCTCTGCTTTTTATACCACCAGATCTATTGTCCTGGTTCGTATCCCTGGAGTTTCATCTCCTATCTCCCTCATTTGAGTTGCTATTGGCGGGTCTTCCTAGTCAACGCCATGAATCGCTCTTTGTCGAGATGTTCCAAATGTTCTAGCTACCATCGTTTTGTGATCTTGTTCTCCAGGCTCATCTGTAAACTAGGGATAATGAACTCCCATCGCATGATGGCCTCTAGGCCATAGGCAAAACAAAAGGGCATTGCTCTTATTGTAGCTTTGAAGGTCACCAATACGCCCATAAGATGGATGGTAGCATCTCCTCCTACCGCCTAGGTGTTTGTGGTAGAGCTTCCTCAAGATGGTCACCAATGTCTTGTTCGTGGACTCAACTTGTCCGTTTCCTTGTGGTAATAAGCTGTTAACATGTGGGTCATAGTTCTAACCTGGTGGATTGACCACCTGGGTAAAGATTGCAGATATGTGAGATATGTGGGAAAAAGACCCAAGCGAACCTGGGTCATCATAACTAGGCCCTCATAAACACTAATTAGTGTCACAACCCAATACAGGATTCCGGATACAGGATACAGGATGCAGGATTCCGGATATAGGATACAGGATACATGATACGGGTTACAGGATATACCTACAGGATATGCCTGCAAAATATCCTACAGGATATACCTACAGGATATTCCTACAAGATATGCCTATAGGATATGCTACAGGATATGCCTAGAGGATAAGGGTCACTATTCTTAGCTCATGACTAGATTAGACTCATGATTAGATTAGACTCATGACCAGATTAGCTTGGAGTTGTGAGCATAAAAGCTCCGACCTAATTGTTGTACAATCAATTACAATCAACACCAGTCTTACTACGATTAATCTTGTCTTGTCTTGTTCTTGTCTTGCTCCTTGCTTCTTGTTCTCTCCTTGTCTTATTCATGGATCCTGTCCTGCGCCTTCCTGTTTGGCTCCCGGATCCTATCCTGTTCTTGTCTCCCGAATCCTATCCGGTTTCAGTCTTGCTCCTGAGTTCCTAGTTCCTGTCCTGCTCTCTGTCCTGTTCCTGAGTCAAGCCTCCTTGTTCTTGGAATCCTGCTCTCTTCTTGGTTCCTGGATCGTGGCTTGATAGTTTGATTATAACTGGTTTCATAGCTCTCCGTTTCCCAGCTACTTTTTTTTCTTGAATCTTTTCCTTCGTTTTCTTCCCTTTTTTCTTTCATAGATCATGGCTGATTTTGAGCAATTTCAACGCGAGCACCAAATGTTGCTTTATGAACTGGCCACTTTGCGCCAAGTGGTCACTGATCTGCAAGATTCCACCAATGTGGCACATGCAGCTGCTGATGCATCCTCCAAGGCTGCTGCGCTCTCTCTCAGGCATCGATGGTTCCCTCTTCATCGAACTTTTCTTCGGAGTCGAAGATCATCATGCCAGAAAGTTCAATGAAAATCGTGCTGATTTCCAAGGTTTCCTAAATCAGATCCAGCTATTGATCCGCATGTAACCATGTCGCTACTTGACGAATGCACAAAAGGTTGGCCTTTTGGCATCCTTACTAAGTGGATCTCCATGGGCTTGGGTTGCCCCCTTGCTGGAGCGTGACGACCCATTGATGAAAGACTTTGAAGGTTTCGTGGCTACCTTTGAAGCCTGCTTTAGGGATCCTGATAAGTACCGTTCCACATACACGAAGTTACGAAAGCTCACCCAAGGATCTCGACTAGCCTCTGTCTATGCATCCGAATTCCAGCAACTTTGCACGAACATTCCATGGGATGAGATTACATTGATCGAACACTTCCGTTTTGGGTTGAGGGATGACGTGAAGGACCTTCTTCTTACGTTACCGGATGCCCAAACATTAGCGGAGATCATGCAACAAGCCGTTTGCTGCGACAACCGTTTGTTGAGCGTCATCAGAAAAGATCCCGTCAGCAGTTCCTGCAAACCAATCCTACACCTGTGGTACATGTTCCTGCACCACCTTTTGGAGTAGTTCCTATGGAGGTCGAGAAATCCAAGCGTGGCTCTCTTTTCGCTGCTGAGAAGCAACGTCGCAGCAGTGAGAACCTATGCTTGTATTGTGGTGAAGCAGGACACAAGGTGGCAGATTGTCCTATTAAAACCAGGAAGTTCAAGACGCGTGAAGTTGAAGCTGGAGTTCAGTCGGAAAACTTCAATGTCCACTTCGTCTAGGAGCCGCGAAGTTGGACGTAGGTGCAGGCTTTATTGGTGCTGCTCATACCATTCCATCACTTAAGTTTCCTGTACACATTCATTTTAATAATCGAGAGCTCAAGGAGTTTGCCCTGTTAGACACTGGTGCAAATGCATGTTTCATGGATGACACTTTTGCAACTCAACATGGCATTTCGGTGGTGAAGTTGAAGCGTGCAGTTCCTGTAGAGGTGGCCGACGGGCATCTGATTGCTTCTGACACAGTTACTCATGCTACTGAACCTCTCTCTGCAGTCATGGCACATTCAATTGTTCAATTTCCTTCAACTTGATCAAGACTCGGTCAACTCCCATCATTTTGAGCATGCCATGGTTCATTATTGCAAAGTGCAAATCGACTGGAGGGCTAGGACGCTCACGTTTCCTCTCCAACAGCTAGGATCAATCCTGTACCATCCTGCGTGTAGGATACATCCTTAATATCTGAGCAGTACAAGCTATAGAATTGACCGTGCATGTTCCTGTATCAGTATTGAAGACTCCTCCTCGACAGGATTCACCTCATGTCAGTTCCTCAGCACATCCGCAGGCTCTCTCTACTCCTGTAAGTTTGCGGATTCCTGAACAGGGTTCTTCCAATCCTGCATCAGTGTCAAAGGTTCCTCCTCAACAGGATCCACCTTGTTGGTTGTCAGCACACTCGCAGGCTTCCCTCACTCCTGTGCAACCACGGACTTTTGTACAGGATTCTTCCAATCCTGTACACTCGTCAACATCCACACAGGTTTTCCCAATCCTGCCTCCTTTTGTTACTTTGCTTCTGTTCCACCCCCCAAGGTCCTTCCTCTTTTTCAGTCACAGCTCCCTCCTTCTCCTCTCCAAGTTCTTACCACTACCATGCATGAACTTGCCACTGATCCTGCTCCTTTCCACCTTTTTGCCATTCAAGTAACTCCTACGTCCTCTTCTATGTTTCCTGTGTCTGACTCTCCTGTTTTTCAATCTCCTTCTCCTGCTCCTTTTTCTTTTCCTCCTTCCCTACCATCCAAATATCACTCCTTTCAGGACATTTTTGACAAGCACAAGGCTGCAGTTCTTCCTATTCACAGGTCCTACGAAGACTCCACCATTCGGACCGATTTATGCACTATCACCCACAGAGTTAGAGGTTCTTCGTCAGTACATCGAGGACAACTTGGCATTCGGCTTCATTCGTCACTCAAAGTCCCCTGCAGGAGCACTTATTTTCTTTGTCAAGAAGAAGGATGGGAGTTTACGTTTGGTTGTGGACTATAGGGGTTTGAATCAAGTCACCACTCGGAATGGTACCCGTTGCTATTGATCCTAGAACTTCTTGATCAGCTGCGAGGAGCAAAGGTGTTCACGAAGATAGACTTACGAGGGGCCTACAACCTTGTACGGATTCGTCCAGGCGATGAGTGAAAGACTGCCTTTCGTACAAGGTATGGACACTTCGAGTACACGGTGATGCCCTTGGCCTTATCAATGCCCCAGCCATGTTCCAACACATGGTGAACGACATCTTTCATGATTTCTTGGACCAGTTTGTGGTGATTACCTCGACGACATTTTGATTTTCTCCAAAGACTAGGCGGCACATGACAAGCATGTACAATTAGTTCTACAGTGGCTTTGCGAGCATGGCCTATACGCGACATGCACAAGGTGAAGACCATCTGGAGTGGGAGAGGCCCAAGTTTGTACGAGATGTACAATGTTTCCTTGGCTTTGCAAACTTCTACAAGCGGTTCATACAGGACTTCTCCAAGCGTGTACTTCCACTCACGGAACTCACCAAGCGCATAGGGGTTTTCTCTTGGTCCGACAAGGTGGAACATGCATTCACAACACTCAAGGACGCCTTCACGATAGCTCCGATTTTAGCACATCCTGATCCTTCTCGTCCTTTCTTCGTTGAAGCAGATGCCTCGGATTTTGCAATGGAATCCATCCTATCACAAGTTGGAGAAACAAGTTGCTTCATCCTGTAGCTTTTCACTCTCGTAAGTTCCTTTCGGTGGAGATCAATTACGAGATTCATGACAAGGAACTGAAGGCCATTGTGGATTCGTTCGAGGAGTGGCAGCATTTCCTGGAAGGTGCTACACATCCTGTACAAGTTCTTACGGATCACAAGAACCTAGAGTATTTTCAAACGGCTCGAGTTCTCAGTCGGCGACAGGCTAGGTGGGCGGAGTTCCTATCACGTTTTGATTTCGTCATTGTCTACAGGCCCGATTTTCGGAATGGCAAGGCGCATTGTCTAGGCACTCTTACCTTGCACTGGTCCCGAGCGATCCTGCATATGACTGTCAAAGACAAGTGTTATTGGGTCCTAATTGACTCGGCTTGTAGCACTACATGTTCATCAAGCTCTAGCAAATTCAACACTCCTACAGGACATCGTTCGCAGTTGGCTACAGACGACTTGGCAAAGAATGTGTTCTCACATATTCATCCTGACATTACAAGTTCCTCTTCCTCAGTTCCCGTTCTGACTACAAGTTGTTCGCCATACAGGATGGACTCCACCAGGAGGGTCTCCTGTACGTTCCTGTTGGGTATTTCCAGGACTCGTGTGGTACATGATTGTCATGATACCCGGCTACAGGACATTTTGGTGTGGCCAAGACAGTGGAGTTGGTGACTTGCAACTATTGGTGGCCTGGGTTGCAAGGTTTTGTGGAAAGGTTTGTACGGAGCTGTGACACTTGTAACAGGTTGAAGTTGCCTCATCATGCACCCTCTGGTCTTCTTCGTCCTCTTCTGTTCCTTCTGCTCCTTGAAGATCCATTTTTATGGATTTCTTCACAGATCTTCCTCCTTCTCATGGATTTGATGCAGTTCTTGTGGTGGTTGATCGTTTCACCAAGCAGGCTCATTTCCTACCCTGCAACAAGACAACTACAGGACAGACAACTGCTGAGTTGGTGATCCGTGAAGTGTTCCGACATCATAGTCTTCTGAGAGCATTGTTTCCAATCGAGGTCCACAATTCATGTCCAAGTTTTGGCGAGAGCTTCTTCGGAGTCTACAGGTTAAAGCAGATCTTTCTTCAGGATATCATCCGCAAACTGATGGGCAGTCAGAATGCACAATTCAGACCTTGGAACAGTATCTTCGTTGCTTCATCAATTACCAACAGGACAACTGGTTGGACCTTCTTCCAATGGTGGAGTTTACTTACAACAACTCCGTTCACTCATCTACAGGCCAGACACCTTTCTTTGCTCTTACAGGCCACCATCCACGTTTTGATTTTGCTCCTCCTGCTTCTCCTTCTTCCGCTCCTACAGTCCAGGATCGTCTCCAGCATCTTCGTCAGGTACAGGATAATCTCTGGATTCATCTTCAGCAGGCACAAGAACGATACAAGCATCATGCTGATGCTCACCGTCAGCCGGCACCTGCATACAAGATTGGTGATCTTGTGTGGCTTCTTCGTCGACATATTCGCACCAACAGGGCCTTCTTCTAAGTTGGATTTTCAACGATTGGGCCCTTACAGGATTGTGGTGGAGGTTAATCCTGTAGCTTTCCGACTCGAGTTACCATCTACGGTGAAACTTCATCCTGTGTTTCACACCTCCTTATTGGAGCCGTATCATCCTTCTTCTCTTCCCGGTCGTGCTTCTTCTCCTCCCCTCCTGTGGTCATTGCTGGTGAACCTGAGTACAAAGTTGCAGCTTTCCATCGGCATTATCCTGCTAAACCAGGTCCCAAGACTCGTGGAAACTCGTCCTTAGGGAGGAGGTGCTGTCACAACCCGATACAAGATTCCGGATACAGGATACAGGATGTAGGATTCCGGATACGGATACAGGATACATGATACGGGTTATAGGATATACCTACAGGATATGCCTGCAAAATATTCCTACAGGATATACCTACAGGATATTCCTACAAGATATGCCTATAGGATATGCTACAGGATATGCCTAGAGGATAAGGGTCACTATTCTTAGCTCATGACTAGATTAGACTCATGACTAGATTAGACTCATGACCAGATTAGCTTGGAGTTGTGAGCATAAAAGCTGACCTAATTGTTGTACAATCAATTACAATCAACACTAGTCTTACTACAATCAATCTTGTCTTGTCTTGTTCTTGTCTTGCTCCTTGCTTCTTGTTCTCTCCTTGTTTTGTTCCTGGATCCTATCCTACGCCTTCCTGTTTGGCTCCCGATCCTATCCTATTTTCTCTCCCGAATCCTATCCGGTTCCAGTCTTGCTCCTGAGTTCCTAATTCCTGTCCTGCTCTCTGTCCTGTTCCTGAGTCAAGCCTCCTTGTTCTTGGAATCTTGCTCTCTTCTTAGTTCCTGGATCGTGGCTTGACAAATTAGCCCTTTACCTAGTTGGCTTAAGGAAAGAAAGAAAGGTTCTGACATTTGATATCAAAGCGGTCCCGGGTTCGATTTTCATTAAGGGTGAATTTGTGAGTAAAGCTTAGGCCACAAAGGTTAGTGCACTTATCAGGATTCTCATCAAGGGTGAACTTGTGAGTACTCCTTCTGACTGGAGTAAACCTTCTTCGCCTCACTCAGAAGGTAACAACAAGGAAGCATTGATAATGTGTTGATAGAGTGATTGATAATGTGTTGATAAAGGGGTATGACAAAACTTTCTTGTGCCACATGTCATAATGACATAGTTCATGCAGGAAATGAATAATAATGCACTCAAAACATCATTACTATGGGGACCACTTTAATTTATGCATCACCATTTCTATTGCCTTCAGTTCCTAAATCACTTTCTTCAACGTTTGTAATATTTGAATCTTAGTTTCTGCATCACCATTTCTATTGCCTTCAATTCCTAAAACACTTTCTTCAACGTTTGTAATATTTGAATCTTGTAAGGATGAGTAAATGATAAAGGGATCGGCAATAGTATAGCGTTAAAAGATAAATGTGAAAGGGATCAAACAAGTTGTAAAGCATTCAAGAGGCAGCGTTGCCCCTTGTTACCCATGGTCATATTATGTTGTTGGATGTCAATGGTCTTTTGCTTCATCAACAAAGGCCTGAGAACAAAGAAAAAGAAATCAAATATAGAGATTTCATTCGTTGTCATGGTAAATTTTGACATAATATTATTTTTTGTCCGGGGTTAGATCGTCTCTTTCAAAAGCTTAAGGAGATGGGTGCACTTGTGCGGATTTGGTCATGCATGCAGTTTCATAACTTGACAACGTTACTGAATTTGTTTAATAAACATTGTAGTGTTGCAGAAGAGGTGATTCATACAGATTGAATTTTTAACTAGCGAATATATTATAAACCTTTTAAATTCTACAATGTAAAAAAAAAAACAAGCCATACTTCTTCAAGAATGAAAGATTAATTGGGCTTCATTGGGAGATCAATCAATTAAGGATAAAGAATTACAAGTAATAACTATAACAACAAACATATCTTAGTGGTAGACGACTCTCTTTAAAAGGCTATGCTGAACCAAAACATTACTTGTATCCATCTAATCACTTTCAACCCATATTCTAATATTAATACCATGGATGAGCTAATGAACTACTTAAATACATGCCTTAGAAAGAAGAATCTTAAAAACTTTTGTGAACAATATCCACTATATAAAACATACCCTGATGCTTTCTTTCTCGTGATTTTGAATGTTATAAATTAAAGGAGAGCAATCAAGCGCTCTACAATATTATTATTAAGGAACGTCATTTTTTAGATAAGCTTTTATGCACTATATTCTTATCACAACTTATGTATTAACAAAGATGGCAACTCCTAACTACATTTGTAAGAGTGTTAGGTGGTGGCAACAACATAAAAATATTGACCAAAATGAATCGATTAATCTAGAAATGTGACTTAAACAGATTTCTCTATATAATTAAGGAGAAAGTAATTATAAATATATTAATAAGTTGATAAGAAAATGATTTCATTTGTAATTATGTTTAATAGTATTTTTTAATTATTATAAAATATTTTACAATGAAGAATAATACAAATAATCTAAGATATTTTAGGAATATTCTTGACTAAGTCAAGTTAATGAAGGATTAATTTGTTAATTAATTAATATTTAAGGCTTAATTATATATTTATAAATAATTAATTAATAATTAAAACTTAAGTATTAATTAGTAATTTATTTTATATTCCCATTTCATGTATCATGCCCATTTTAGTTACAACGTGCATACTATTACATTATCAATCCAATCATGCACCCTAAAACATCTTTTTGAAGTTTGTTTAGAACATCCATCATTATGTCTCACCAACCATGGTCTATCCCTAGTAGGGAGTTGATCTATTGGTTCACATTGAGTCTCTATGATAGCCCTCTATGGCTAAGCTCAAGTTGCTCTCATTTGCTCATTATATTGAATTAAATTATCAACACTTAAAGAATATGCTTGGAATATTCTCAACTCAAGGTTAGAAGGTTAAACCCACATGCATCAACTTTTTGACAAGCAAAATATCAAACAGACCTAAAATCCCACACCGACTTGGGGTGAACAAGTGTTCTATGAAGAATTAACTCTATGTGCATAATAGATACATGTTAGCCAAAAGTTATTAAATATTCTAAAACTTTATATATAAGCTAAACATTGTTTGACTTGCTAAAGTTATTAGAACACTCTACAACCTTAAGCAGTCCTACTGACCATAGAGACTAGTTCTAATACCAATTATTAGAGTTTTTACTTAGCGTCATGAATGTAGCTTGCAAAACGCTAACTTTGGAAACGTTCACTATAAGTCTAGTAAGATAACCCAACATCTAAGGACTCACAACCTTAGTTGGCTAATCTTCATGAGTTAGGACATGTGACTAGCTATATATGTTCATAGCCAAAGCAAGACCTCAACCATTAGATGTGAATTTAGGCAACACCTTTTAAATGCAAAAATGGGTTATTAGATAGGAGTTGGTTAACCTTTGGATTCCTCAATCATGGGGCATGATTTGCCAATTAAAGGTTGGGCAACCCTAGGGTGTCACATATCAATGCAAATGTGTCATTAAGGCACAACCCATATTGTGCTGCCTCAACTTTTAAACCATAGGGGTATGTCAATAACAAGCTCTCTTATAAATTTAGAAATTCTTACTACATATACTACTTTATTTAATGATGGATCCCCCCACGCCCCCTCTTTTCCTATTTGTATAAGTGGGCTGACATAAAATGCTAGCCCCTTTAGTAATGTTAAAGTTAAATTTAATATTATAATAATCATATTGGTGGTCATCACCATCAACTCATAATATGTGTGTAATAATTTATTAAAAAGAGATATGAATTAAAAATTAGACTTCAAAAGGTCGGTATAGAGTAAAGATGGCAAGGTATTTAATAAGTAGTAATGCGGATCCCAATGCAATAAAGAAGAATCATAGATATTACAGAATGCCAAAGCAAAATCCCATAGTGAAAGTAAGGAAAAGATTATAATATATAACAATAAAGAGGTCTGGGACTTCTTACTACTCATGACTTCATATATTTATATCATTATTTTCAATCCTATATTGTAACTATTCTTAAGTTTATCTAGTTAATTATGTATTAGAATATGATTAAGAGAATTTGCTCGACTTCAAAAAAATAATTTTAAGATACATACGGCTTTGTTGGAAAAATACGAGTTTTAGTTTTACATTAATGTCCGGAAAGATATCGTGAGGATGCCTCATGATTTATAGAACCAACACTATTGCCTAATCTTTATGAGATTGGGTTGTGATAATGCTTGAAATTATATAGTCAATGGATAATAAATGCCCTTAATACTCTTGAGCTAATGACATATGTTGATATTTATTATCAAGATCATGTTGCACATTTCTCATTGGTGAAAATCTTTTTTATTTTGTGAGTTTGACTAAAACATGTAATCTACCTTGTTGATGATTTTTTTTATTATGTATTTCACTTTGACACGCTTTATATGAGCCTCTTCTTTGGTAATTTTAATTTTTACAAAGTTCTTAATAATTTATATTTTTTATTCTATTAGCCTCATCTTTAACACAATCTTCACTAATAGTTATAAACACATCATTTTTTTAAGCTTAAAATGTTTGTTTCATTCTTCTAGTGGTTTTTTTAATTTATTCAAGATCATTATTCTTTTGAATTGATTACATATTGTTATAGCATTATTTGGAGCACATCTTTTCATATCAAAAACCTCTGTTTAGAGTTGATTGATTATTTAATTGACAATAAAATAATTTTCACGACACCTTATCATTGAAAAATCAATGGTCTAGTGGAGTGTCTCCATTGCACTTTTAAGTGCATAATGTTTATGTGAAGCATAATTAGACATTGAAATTAATATTTACCCCTTCTTCAATTTATTATGTATCTTCTGTCCATTCCCCATTTTATATTTTTATGGTTATAATCGTATGTTTCATTTATTTAATAGATGCACAAAATTTAAAATTGATATCTATATCAAATTCTCTGAGTACTATGTCAAGAAATGTTAACCTAATTGTCTTTATCTTCAAGAATGTAATATAATATATAATATTCAACACTTCTATCAGAGGTGTTATAATTTTTATTACGATTTCTTTTTCTCATCGATGTTGATTGTTGTACTTATTTAAACCTATTATCAAGCATAGGAATACATGTATACTTCACGTTAATCACTTAAATGCGATGTACATGGCCAACCATAAGAGTATTTATAACACATTTAATTCAACATAATTAATTATAATAGATAGTAAGAGGGAGAGAGTCACCAAAACATAAGTTTTATATTTCCTTCAAGTTTCTAGTTATAAACCATCTCTAAAAGTGCAATGGGTTGTTTTCTATTACATTTGGAAGCTTGATAATATATAATGATTATATTATTATAATAAATCTTTAAGCCCAGGTACATCAAGTTAATTAATTTTTTTCATTAGAAAATATCTGCATCGAACGATTACTTCACATTAGTATATAAAGAATACTTATTATAATAATATAATCGTTATATATGACGATATTAAATTAATATTCTATCAAAATTATAATTTATATTACTTAAATGTAAATGTCCTTCGTTGATTCCCAAAAGCTAGGTTTCTCACACGCTATAAAATGTATAACCATGTATATATATATATATATAGAGAGAGAGAGAGAGAGAGAGAGAGAGAATGTATATATATATATATATAGAGAGAGAGAGAGAGAGAGAGAGAGAGAATGTATATAATATATATATATAGAAGAGAGAGAGAGATACAATATATTTGTGGCAATTCTCCCTAAATTATTATTACAAATTATATTAACTAAATTTTTTTTTATGGCACAATTTTTTTTTAAAATTCATAAGTAATTGTGAAACTATTCGATACTCAATTAGGGTTCTTGAATTAGCTCGTTCCATGGCGGCACTTGGAATGCTGCGGCACCGGCTTGGAGCCTGCATGTATGGCGGCGGAAATCTGCGTTACGGAACGTTCTACACATCGCTCCAGCAATCCAGGAACTTGCCGCTCTCAGATTCATTCTCTGGATTACATTTCATGAGAAATCTCCACTTCAGGTATTAATACACACGCGCCCATCACACACAGGCATATGCACGCATATACTTATTCAAACTGTGGAGTAATATGTGTATGTTTGTATCCATATTTAGTACACCATCGCATACATACATACACTACATACATTCTTCTCTGTGCTTGTTGAACATTCATGACATTCCCATTGTGCTTGTTGAAGTAATATGAGCATACATGAGTGTGATGTATAGAATGTAACCTTTAAAACAGGTATTCATATGCCTACCCTTACTATGTGTTCATACACACATCCACACGCATGTATCCCGTGTTTTTATGAGGATGATTATGGCCAGCTAAGTATATATATTAAACCACAAATAGTCAGGGGTAGTTCCTCTTTTGTTGAATAGCCAAATGTACATAACACACACGCACTTACCCGACGCACGCACACACCCTGGGTTATTTTTTGCGATGCGCTACATTTTCACTATTCCCCGAGGTGGAAACGCTGTAGTCCGACAGTACTAATATACACCTAAACAAACTTACATACACACAGTGTTTCTTATATAATCTTCTTATTTTACTATTATCATTATCATTATTTGTGCGAATACAATCGCTTGTAACTATCATAGCAACACACCCACACACGCACGCACGCATCTGTGGCGTTTTAATTTAGATGAGAACATATATATTTTTTATAGCTGACTTGTAAGCATACACAAACTGATATACATATATAATCTCGTTTCATATACAACTTAAGGAGACTAATTGTTTTCAGAATTTATATGAGAAAACAACTAGCTCGATTGTCTTGTAACTAATATGCATACCCGGCAAATGGACATAATTATATGAACTAGTTTGGTCGTCTTATTAGACACACATAAATATATTTGTGTGTTACACGTATGTTATAGCGTTTGAAGCTTTACAGGAAGGATATGCAGCAAGGGAAGATCAGGCTACCGCCGGAGTTGCGCCCAGCAGCACGGAAAGTGGAACGAGTTTATAAATCGCATCTCACAGCGATGGAGATATTCAAGCCTCGGATTTGGACGGTTTTCAGGGTGATCTTGCATTGTTCTGCTTGATAGTTCTTGTGAGTAGTATTTCTTTACACGCTCGTGCTATATGAATGTGCATTACAACGGCGTGCGTGCGTGTGTATGGATACTTAAACTTTTGTTTTAAGAAACAGCAGTTTTTACAACACATTATATTATGCATATGCATAGTATAACCTTTTTCCATATAGTGTTTCTATGATAAGTAGTTTCTTATGTATGACTTGTGTGTTCATATAGAACTGTGTATATACATGGACTGCGGCTTTCGATAATTTTGGAATAGATGTATGTGAAACACTTATAACATGTGCGTTTCGTTGGTGTTGGTCTGTTGGTGTTTGTGTCTGTGTGTAAATGCATTGGGATATAACTAGTCCATAAACTGTCTTTTTAATGACTCAATACACACACACAGACACACAACACACCACAACAACATTTATACATATAAACCATGTTGTGCTTGCGGAATTTTGTGCTTTTATTTTATTCTTCATTAGTAAACATATTTGGGTTTAATTTTATAGGAATGGAGGATATGGACGGCCAGATCTTGCTGTTTGGACATTAATCGGTGCGAATGTTTCAGTGTTCTTCATGTGGAAAATATTGATCAAAAATTTATGATGGAGCACTTCACTGTGAGTAATATATTATGAAATTGTACACAGACACGTGTGTGTGTGTGTGTGTGTGTGTTGTGTGAAAGTTTTATAATTTTCAGGTTTCCATGCATAATGTTTTGAGTGGTCGTCTCCATACGATTGTTACTAATTTCTTCAGTCACAACGAGATTTGGCACTTGGCATCGAACATGCTTGGTTTATACTTCTTTGGCACCGAGGTAAATACTTTCAGTATTTTTAAGTAACATATAAGTATACATATACACATAGCAGAATTAATCAATTGTTTTTAAACAGATAGCGTACAGATTTGGTAGCAGGAGGCTATACATGCTTTACTTTGCAGGTGGTTTAGTGAGTTCTCCTCGGACTTTGGCTTATAGTTACTGGATATTCCCTTGGTTAAAGGTTCTCTATCTTTCTTCTCTAGTATATGTATATGTGAGAACTTACAATATCTCTGCAGGGCCTTCGCCAAAGCACATTTGTTGCTCGCTTTGTCCCACCGTCAATTGTAAGTTATCAATATGGAGTTTTTAATATCTATAAGTGTTTTAATTAATATTACTCGTGTAATTACATATTAACAGGGTGCCAGTGGAGCTGTGAATGCATTGGTGGTCCTCAACATCTTACTAAATCCCACACGAGTCATTTTTATTGACTTCCTTTTCCCTGTCCCAGCTGCACTATTTGTAAGTTGTGTGTGTGCGTGTGTGTATATGGATATGTGTTTTTTTTAACAACTGCTTTACTACCTACATACACACAGACTATGCGTATATAGACACGGCACCAACATATACAGTCGAATTCTAACTTGAAATATGTTTTCACAGGGTGCTTATTTGGTGCTCAAGGATTTGTGGGGCGTAAGTGATGTAAGTTTCATAGATACTGCAAATTGTTTCATATTACATCTTAATTGTGTGTCAGTATATAAATGCGATACACACACGCACGTGTGTGTGCTTATTTATGTTTTGCAAATACAGGTGGATTCTTTCCATTAGTCATGTGGTCACTTGGGAGGTGCGTTTGTTGGTGCCATTGCATGGGTAAGATGGAGACGACAGTGGTAGCACAGACATATTGGTAATTAGGCTTTGCATTTTTATAAACTTTTTGTTAAAAGCTATATATATGTTTAATAGATTCGATTTTAAGACTATGTACATTATACTTATGTTTAAGTTGTGTATGTCTGTACGTACATTTGTAGTTATATATGTGATGAAAATAATCAGTTTGTATCTAAAATATCTCAATAACTATACAGATTTTAAGATTGAGAATAATATATAGGTCGTAGTATCATATATACATGTGATATCTGCATATATGGCTTCCATTCTTCTAGTTAAAAGTATAAGGTCAAGCCTGGGACCCCTCCAGCTTATAAGTCGCTCTCTATTTAAGAAAAAAACTATATTTATTATAAACTAACTTATTTAATTTATATAAGTAAACATTAAGTTTTATATATATAAAAAAAAGGATCTCTTTTTTATCGAAAATGTCGGATGTTAAAATAAGTATTTTAATTGTGTCGTAACAAATGTAAATACATTAGTGCGCCGCTTATTTTGACTCGTGGTTATATATAATTATTTTAGTATAAAAATGAATATTCTTAAATAATGTTATGCAGTTTAAATATTTTTTAGTAATTTATAAATTAAATACCATATTGTATCCTTATATCTAGATTAAGAAAAATCAATTGATAAGACATTAACACAATTAAATTAAATTTAGAGTTACACTAGTGAAATTATGACAACTTCGTTGCAATAAAACCACAGTAACACACAAAATTCATCGCAACATTAACAGTTATTATTTTAACATATTGAATTTGTTATAACATTATAATATTATTGTTAATATCAATATAAATTTCTATATTTTAAATTTAGCAATAAGCTATATATTTAAAACATAAAATTCCTGATATATACTTTGATTAGAATATTATATTAAATACATTAGATTATATATATATATATATATTACATTTAATTAAAATTATATTACTAATGTTGGATTAAATTTATAAATTAAATATTAAATATTTTAATTTTAATTTTAAAATCAATAGCATAATTTAAAAATAAAAAGATACACTCATTGGTAAGTTTAAAATACATATATAAAAGTAGTATCGTATATATTGATCTTTTGCCCATAATACACCTATTAGGGTGTATCATAAAGTAAAATAAAGTATATTTTTATGTCAAGCCTTTAATATCTATAATCCTAACCTTTTATTAAAATATAATAGTGGTTTAAACTTTAACCTTTAATATTTGTAATAAAATTAAAAAGAGCTCCAAATATTGTCTTAGGAAGACGATGTGAAGAAGATATACATTTTGTGCAGTGAATTAAACTTAGAATAAGTATAGTCATTTTATAAAAAAAATAAAAGAGAATACTTATATAAAATGAATGTATTCCATTTCGTCTTGCTTCCTGCCAAAGGGCAAGAGTTCCCCTTCCTTCTAACTTGCATTCTCACTACTCTTAACTACTTAGGATAGACATGACCAACACCTCCCCTATCATGAGATTATTAAGGGATATTAATAATAATATTCACAATATTTTTGACCATGTTACTTCTAAGTGACATTAAGTAAAATAATTTGTTTTATTTAATTAATTTGATCTTGCATATTTAACATCTTTAACATTTGTGTTATGCATAACTATGGAAAGTGCATTATCAAAGAATTTTATTGTCATAAAAGGATTCATATTGTTAACCTTTCTTAACTTTAAAAAAAAGGAAATAAAGAGTAAAATTATTATTAAAAAGATTTAATTTTGTGATACATTATTAATATTATGGATAATTGTTTTATATATCATAATAATAGTGTCATGTATATTACCTATAAATTTACATAGAATGTATATCTTACAATACTACTTGATACTATATATATCTTATGTCTTATTATGTAACAAAACATTCATATGTATATAAGACTATTCCTAAACATTCATAAGTAGGATTATTCCCATTTTAAATATAAAACATTCATAGGTAGTAATTTTCTAAGCACTATTTTCATTTTGAGTATTATATATATGTTGTCATAATTCTTATTATGATTAATCTTTACTTTAGACATTGAGTGTTGTTACTTATTGAATTATGTTAACAAATTCTAAGTGTTAATAAAAACACTTTCATTTAAAAATTCTTACCCTTATTTTTCATGTTTTGGTTGGGTTACTGATTAGTTTTAATGAGTTTGGCATATCAAATATGGGTAAAAACACCCATAGGGTTGCCCTAACCCCACGCCTTAAACCCCTCAGGTTTGAGTATTATATATTATATATGTTATAATTCTTATTTACAAATTAGTCTTTACTTTGGACATTGAGTGTTGTTATTTATCGAATTATGTTAACAAGTTTTAAGTGTTAAAACATGCCCACTTAGTGTACTTAGGTATCTACAGTTAGGTGTTATTAATTACTTGTAGGACATTCTAAGCAAAGATAACACTTTTCATTTAAAAAACTCTTACCCTTGTTTTTTATATTCCAATTGGATTACTGGTTAGTTTTAATGAATTCGGCATGTGGGATTCTAAACCCCTGGGGTTAGTGTTAAATTTTTACCTGGAGGGCTAACACGTGGCAATATGTGGCCGCCAAGTGGCCTTCCAGAATCAATTCCCTGTATGAGCAACGCTAAGTCTTCCAAGATAACTTTAAAAGTTTGACTCAGATGCCTAGTTAAACAGAAGACTTAAAGTCCTACCCTAAGCCCCCTAGAATGACCATCCCCGAACCCTAGAGGATATCCCGAGTAGACTTTATGATCCTATCCCAATAGACCTACACAGGTTCATGCCCTAACCCCATAAAGGAGATATGCCCCCGTGACAGAGTTAAGGCATGGTCACTTACCCCTTGAGGAATCACCCTCATCCGGGAGAACAACCCCTTTAGGGCGACAAGGGGTACCTGGGTTCAAGTGGCCAAGTCAAACCTTAGACCTAGGGCTAGTACTTAGTGAGGACATGAATGTGTGCGTAGGCGAACACGAATGTTTTGCTTAAGCAAACTCCCTAAGGTTAAGTTTGGATAACTCTAAGTACATGACCTTGCGAGTGTCTCATGATAGGGCTTTTGCTAATGGGCTTAGGTTGTTCAACCCTTAGATCCTACCCTTATCCAGTGTGCCAAAGCACACCTAGTTATGAGACCTAACCTCCCTTGAGCGAATGCCCAAGGTTTAACACCCTAGTGCGAACACAAGCATGTATGTTTACTAGAGTATCCAACCCCTTGGCGACAAACTCATGACACGACCCCAAAAGGCGTGCCTCGGGTTTGTATCGTGTAACTTTTAGCCTAGTGTCACATCTCCATGTGACACTGCTTCCACGATGTGGCTTATCATGCCATAGCCCTTAGATTCAAGAGTTGCACCAAATGCCACAAACGTGGCTCCTAAATGCCAACTCCAAAACCCCTTAGTGAACCCTCATGAACTGGGTAATGTGAACCCGTCAAACAAGATCCCACGCCCACGGTTGGACAAGGACATGAATGTGCCTTGCTTGGCTATGAGTGCTACACCTAGTTTGACGTGGAGGAGGAGGCTAGAGACAAGCCTCAACCTTTGCCTCTTGAAATGTGCATTCCGACAAGACCTTCCAGGCATGGATTCGTCAACGTTAAGGGTAAGTTACCCCAAAGGTGGGACGTACCCCTGTCATTTGGAAGTTAGGGCGGCACAACAGAGGGTTGTACCTTAACGACAGAAGCTGAAGCTTGTACTAGCAGAAGAGCAATGAACTCAGTCATGAACCCAGGAGCGCTCCTACTCATACTCTACCTTATTTATGTGACGGACCCCCCCCCTTTACTGAATGTGTAAGTGGGCTGGCACGAAATTAGCTAGCCCCTTATTAAGTTAATGAGAGAGTGTTTAACTTAGCCTAACTCTAACCTTAAAACCCTACCCAAGGGGTGGGTTTTTTAGGGCATGGGTTAGGGCAACCCTAGGTTAGGTCAACCCTAGGGGTGTTTCTAACCCTACTAAATACACCGAACTCATTTACATTAACCAATTAGCCTAACTAGGACGTCAAAATTGGGAATGGGTTTCTAGAAGGTAAGTTCTAGCTTCACTTAAAGTTTTTTACAAATACCTAATGACACCCAACCGGACCATCACCAGATACCCAAGTGCATTAAGTGGGCCTGTTTCTTACTACATCTAGAGTCCATCAACATAATACAGTAGGTAACAACAGTCAACTTCTAAAGTAAAGAGTCGAGTCATAGTAAAAACTATGACACACTCCCCGCCTTTGAAAATGTCAATATCCTCATTGACGTCTAACCCCAAGACAAGATAATGTTAGAAAAAATTAATCAAAACTAACATATCACTCTATGTGGAGTCAGCCAAAGTTCACATAAGTTTTATTACCCCCTTGCATTACGCGAAACCAAGTACCTCAAAACCGTTATTCACTGAGTCGTAAACACAGCTGCTGGAGGCACCACCTATGACATGAAGTCATCTGGAGACCTTTTGCACATTTACAAAGTCTGTCACTTGACGCACACAACATTGGTTAATTTCTTTACTTAACTAGAATTTATATTGGAGGCCTTTAGTTAGTGTTATTGCTGGCCCCTTGGTTAATAAAAATAAAGATTTGCTTTATTCCTTTATATTAAATTGTTAACAACCTCTATCATCTAGCGCATAACAAGCACTTTGAGTCTCAAGTGCTTAACCAAACACCTTCTCGTTTCTTTGATTTCCTAATGGTTCCACATTTCCATATGTTATGATTATAGCTTCACATTTCTACATCCCTCGGTGTTTTTCATTACCCCTTTACATAAGGGTCTGCTACTATACCTATCCCCAATAGTATATAGTTACATCAGACTAGGTATGAGACTTTATCGAAATCAAGCTCTTTTTCAATACTAAAGTACTATTCCCAAAACCCTATTCTTTATAGACATGTTAATCTGGCCAGAGGCGATCATAGAGGCGCATGGTTGTACACATATATACAACAAAGTCATGCCAACCTGTTAAATGCCATCCACTTGGTGTGTCATTAACATAATTTATTCTCGATAGGAATCAAATTTAGTCAAATCTACAACCAAGTGTGATAGCTCTACCATTCATCTTTTGTAACCAACTTTGTATGATTTTATAACACTGGTCAGTTCAGGGACCAGATAAGTTAAATACCTTTCTTACAAATTAATGTAGAAACTAGGAAATTCAACCCATCTCTAGTGCCTCAATCGACGACCTTTAGATAACACGTCTCTTAATTGTCACTCTTATTGTACTCATTCCCCAAAGAGCACATCATACTAGATGCCATTCAATACTTCCTAACTCTTTATCTCACTAAGTTTAAAAATACCGAATTTCAAAACTTAGTTTCCATGATAAGAGTCTCCCTGAACTATATACTTCATGTAACATTATATCTATTTCCAACTCTCAAACTAATTAAATAAATTTCCCCAACACTATACCAAAGTATAGTATTTCCACTAATTCAAGCATTTAGTGTTTTTGACAAGC
Source organism: Selaginella tamariscina (assembly GCA_003024785.1). Lineage (NCBI taxonomy): Eukaryota > Viridiplantae > Streptophyta > Lycopodiopsida > Selaginellales > Selaginellaceae > Selaginella > Selaginella tamariscina. The sequence goes on from PUQB01000994.1 coordinate 26,266, forward strand.
AAGTTTAACCTAATCCTTATTCCATAAATAATTGCAATTTCGATATTGATATTCTTGAACAAATAACGATCGTCTTAACATTTAAATATTAAGTTTACCAACTAGTTGTTACACTAGTGTATATAACTTTACAATTATATCAATTTATCAAAATGATACAATTATAATATCGACATGGTCTTAGTTTATATAAATCGAACTTCAGTTTTGAAACGGAAATATAATGTTACGACAGTATTCTGAAGAACTTGTTTAGAGACTAAGAGGAATCATGAACTAATGTCTGGTTCATTTAATTGATTTAATAAGATATTATTTTCCACACTAATGTTATTATGACATCAAAGTGCCACATTAACTTCATGTTTTGGTTATATCTTATACTTTAGTAGATCTCCTCAAACATGAATAACATTGCTCTTTAAGCACTATATTGAGAAACACCTCATTTCTCAACTAACTTAAAAACACATTTCGAGTTATAACACTAAGATAATGCCTTACCAAAGTTGAACTCAAGTCTGCTTGAGTCTTTATATTATATGATTATGGCCACCTCATGTGATCATAATCAAATTTTGATATTGAGCACTTTAAACTCAATATTGAAGAGATATCATACCATACTTTGACAAGTCATTTATAACCAATTTTGAAAAAAATTGTCACAAATACTTCCAAAGTCTAGAATATAAATATCTGATAGAAAACCTCATATTCTCGTTTCGGATATTACACCATATGTTAAGAACCATAAACTATGATCATCAAGAAGGGACACCAACTTCTTTGAGTTAATCACAATACTCGATGTCATAGTTTTTACTATGACTCGACCCTTTACTTTGAATGTTAACTGTTGTTACCTATTGTACTATGTTGATGGACCCTAGATGTAGTGAGAAACAGCCCCGCTTAGTGCACTTAGGTGTTTAGGGGTAGTCCGGCCGGCTATCTTTAGATGTCGTGAGAAACTCTAAGCGAAGGTAACACTTACCTTTTAGAAACCCACCCTGATTTTGACGTCCTAGTTAAGATGAGTTTGACATGTTAAATAGGGTTAGAAACACCCCTAGGGTTGCCCTAACCCACGCCTTAAAACCCCCACCCCCTTGGTTAGGGTTTAGGGGTAGGGGTTAGTGTGCAAACTCATCTCATTAACTAAGGGGTTGGCATTTAGTGCTAGCCCACTTACACATACAGGAAAAGAGGGGGGGGGGGGGGGGGGGCTCCGTCACATAAATAAGGTAAGTATACGTAGGAGAGCTCCTAGGTTTATGACTGAGTTTGTTACTTTTCTGTCGATGCAAGCTTTAGCTTGTGTCGTTAAGGTACAACCTCTGTTGTGCCGCCCTAACTTCCAGATGATAAGGGTACGTCCCACCTTCGGGGTAGCTTACCCTTAACGTTGGCGAATCCATGCTTGGGAGGTCTTGTCGGGATGCACGTTCCAAAAGGCAGAGGTTGTGGCTTGTTTCCAGCCTCCTCCTCCACGTCAAGCTAGGTGTAGCACTCATGGCCAAGCAAGGCACATCCGTGTCCTTGACCGGCTGTGGGTGTGGGATCTTGTTTGACAGGTTCACATTACTAGTTCCTGAGGGTTCACTAAGGGGTTCTAGAGTTGGCATTTAGGGGCCACGTTTGTGGCACTTGGAGCAACTCTTAAATCTAAAGGGCTATGGCATGATAGCCCACATCGTGGAAGGCAGTGTCACATGGAGATGGGGTTGGATACTCTAATAAACATACATGCTTGTGTTTGCACTAGGGTGCTAAACCTTGAGCATTCGCTCAAGGAAGGTTAGGTCTCGTAACTAGGTGTGCTTTGGCACACGTAGTTAGGGGGTGTTCTCCTTAAGATATAAGGGTTGAACAACCTAAGCTAATTAGCAAAAGCCCTATCATGAGACACTCGCAAGGTCATGTACTTAGGGTTATCCAAACCTAGCCTTAGGGAGTTTGCTTAGTAGAACACTTGTGTCCACCTACGGCGCACACTCGTGTCCTCACTAAGTAGTAGCCCTAGGTCTAGGGTATAACTTGGCCACTCAAACCTTTAGGGTTAGTCGTGGTTCAGGGTACCCCTTGTCGCCCTAAAGGGGTTGTACTCCTAGATGAGGGTGATTACTCGAGGGATAAGTGACAATGCCTTAGTTGTGTCACGGGGTATGTGTGAGACACATCTCCTTTGTGGGGTTAGGGCATGAGCCTGTCTAGGTCTACTGGGACAGGATCCTGAAGTCTACTCGGGTTATCCTCTAGGGTTCAAGGGATGGTCATTCTAAGGGACTTAGGGTAGGACTCTAAGTCTTTTGCTTAATTAAGCTCCTGAGTCAGACTCTTAGGGTTATCTTGAAAGACTTAGCGTTGCTCATATAGGGTGATGACGCCGAAAGGCCACTTGGCAGCCATGTGTTGCCACGTGTTGGCCCTTTGGGTTAAAACTCTGACACTCGATATCGTACTTTCACGAATGTTAAAGTAAACTTAAGGTATACCATCAAACCTTGAGTCAAGAATAGTTCTATTTTTCAATATTCCAAAGGATTAAAGATATATATTTTTTGTTCTTTAAGTGCCCACATTTGCGACCATGATGCAGAGTCAAGAAACCATCTTTTGAATAATCATATTCAACTCTAAAATAAAATCGATATTGAAAACTAATACCAATTCTCATGAATATCGATTTGAGGAGGTAAATGCACTTAAACCTCCAAAATGTAAATCCAATTAACTTCTAGCTTATTTGACACCATCAAATATAACTTATTAAACTTAACAAGTTTCCTTACTTAGTCAATAAGCAAAGTGGAGAATCCCAAGGCATATCACCCTTGTTCAAGAGCTTATCCCCACATTACAAATAATGTTATAGATTTTAAAATTAAAGAGTTAACAATGAAAATGCACAAGTGTGCGTTGAACACCTTCACTGTGCAAGTCCTTCATTACTCAGTAAACTAAAAATGTAAATGTATGTTTTTAACATTATTTTTTTTGGTAGATCGTGCCATCTACCCTGAAACCGTACCAATAAGAAAGCGAAATCCTTAAACTGTTATCTCAAATCTCTCTCATGATCCCATATGAGATACATTTTAAATGAGTTAGCAAAATTAGCTAACTTGAATACAAAGTGCAGGCTTACAACTAGCTAAAGTTTCACACCGGAAAATGTAAAATAACAAAGCAAAAAAACTATGCCTAATTTTATAAATACTAGGGTAAAAAAAATTTGACTAACATACTAGGGGAAGTACTAAGGGTCCAAGAACAAGGGTTGGTTTTTGGGTTTGTAACATGTATAAAATTATGTTATAATTCATTAAAATATAGTGAGCTAACCTAAACAGGGGATCCTAGAATATGCTTTAGGGTTCTTTCTGTGAAGCGGTGGAGCGTGCTCCGCAGATCCGGCAGCATGGGTTTAGCTCTCCAAGATATGGCACTGTGCAATATCAACGGTGGCCACTCAATCTGGTGAGTGGATTCATGGACCCCAAGAATATGCACCGATCATCATCCCAGCGAATACTACACTCGTAATGAAGCTCTCTTGTTTAGCGGACAGTTTCCACACCATCTGGACAGCAGGACCAACAAATGAGAGGAGCATCATCTCCATGGCCTTGGCCATCCATGACATGCCTGTGTACAGATTTCTATGCAATGCCAACAAGGATAGCTGTGCAATGGGTGGTCTGAGGTCCATGGATAGGCCCCAGAGAAGACCCAATTTCGATCGTCCCAGTAGAACAGAGAGAATCAACAAGATGGTAAGATCAACCACATTTATCGATGTCCACAAGTAAGTGTGTATTGTAGATATACAAGTTACAGATTCAATTAATTATATGAAAATGTGGTGTAGATGTATATTATATAAACATAAACCACAGGGTCATCAACATATGTATATTGTGTATATAGATACACACACATAAATTCGTGTATGTATGTATATACATACATGTTTCTTTTATACAAATGGATGTTTATATAAAAAGAATAGTGGAGCTTCCTGGTCGTCCTCTTGAGAAAGGGGAAGTATGCGTCAAGATGCTGGCAGCTCCTATCAACCCATCAGACATCAACAGAATAGAAGGTTGAACGTGTGTGTACCCGTAACATAGCCACTTCAGTATCATACAGTGTTCTCAATAGTGTATGTAAGTTATAATGTTGTACGCTGTACACTTTACTATGGTTTAGCATTTGATTATAATCTATATGTATTGTATGTACATGTACATACATTTTATGTGTTAGAATTGGACTGGATTTTGAGAGAGAGATTTATTTGCGTTTATATATATTGATTGTAAGTATATATATATATATATATATATATATATATATATATATAGATAGATGTGGCAGACACATGTAGATATACATACATTATCAATGGTTTATTAATTTTACATGTTTTATAAAAGTTTAATTTTTTTGTCTTTTTCTTGTTTTCAGGGGTATATCCGATGCGACCTACACCTCCTGCAGTTGCCGGTGGTGAAGGTGTTGGACAGGTAGTTTCTGTTGGATCGGATGTTAAACATTTGTCAGTAGGAGATTGGGTCATTCCAACATATTCCGGAATCGGTTAGTATAATAAGTATATAATTTATATATAAATACTTTATCTTAATCCAGTTAAATAAATACATAGATAACCGAAGTTACTGAACATTATAAAACTTAGCTTTTAAGTTACACACGTATCTGTGCAGGAACGTGGAGCACACATGTGCTAAAAGAGGAGAGTGTATGGTGTAAAGTTCCTGATAATGTGCCCATGGAATACCTGGCTACCATCTCTGTCAAACCCTGCACCGCACTCAGAATGCTCGAAGATTTTGCTTCGTTAGAAGCTGGTAATTAATTAAATATTAACTTACTAAAACTTCTATTAATTGTTATTTTTGAAGTTTTACGTTTAAAAACTAATATATGTATTTATATTTGTGTGTGTGTGCGCGCGCGTTCGTTGCAGGGGATGTGGTTGTTCAGAACGGGTCTACGAGTATGGTTGGACAATGTGTCATACAAATTGCACACGCAAAAGGTCTCCAGACCATCAATATTGTGCGTGAGAGGTACATAACGTATATTTTGTGTACCGACGTACACATAGTCGTATACACGTACATATAGATAGCTGTAACCTATGTACGTACGTACATAGTAGATACACACGTCTTGTAAGTGACATCATTACACGCTGATACATATGAATGCATATTGTGTGGTTTCTTATATAATTCGTGATTTCAGGCCAGGAATTGAAGACGCTAAGAAAAAGCTAATGGATTTAGGTGCAACGCAAGTCGTGCTTGACAGTCAATTTGATTCACCAAACTTCAAAAATATTGTGGTGAGTATTTCATATACGAACAGATGTAAGCACACACGTGTGTGAGTGTGTGGGGAGAAACCGACCCCTCCCCCACCTCCGCCTCCGGAGCCACTCACTGGAGTGGTCAAGTACAAGCTGTCCGAGTCCAGCACTCTTGTTATCTGGAAAGGGGATATAGGGCTCTGGTTCATCGATGGACAAACAGATGCAGTCGTAAGTTTTTTGTTCTTCACACACACACCCACACACACTGTATGTATGGACAGTTCAGACAGTTATAATTCCTTATAAGCAAATTATCATCTAAGTCTATATATGCATTTATACGTCTTGATACGTCTTATTTGATTGTTTTTTTGCTCATTGTTTGCACTCACAGGGCCGCTTTGAATCTGGCAACATCAGAAGGCATTAAGTACATTGCCTTCCCGGCATTGTCTTGCGAGCTTTATGGGTAAAGCTCGCAACTCTCTGTCTCTCTCTCTCTCTCTCTCACACACACACACATGTACAATGGCTTTCTTTTATCTAGTTATCACACACACACACAGAGGAGAAGAACACAAGACATGTAGCTTAAAAGAACAACAGTTTTCAGCCGAGTCCTATTATATATATTCCTATATAGCATACATACATGTATTCTAGATGTGTATGCATTCATATATATCAGGATTGACAATATACGTATAGGCTTGTGCTTACTGCAATAATATTATAATAGCATATTTATCTATCTAGCTATACACACACACAGTATAACTGGTGAATCTTGTTTACATTAGTTTCTTTTCTTGCAGAGGCCTCGTTGATGCAGAACCTCACGCATGAAGAAACGCTTCCGAAAGGTGGACTGGTGTGTGTGAGAGAGAGAGGGGATTCACAGAGAGATCACCAGAAATTAATAATGTTTATTATTTTTAATTTAATTAATGAAAGTTAAAGAGTTTTTATTAAGTACAATTAAAATCAATAAATCAATCTAAAATTAAATAAAATAAATTATATAGAAAACAAATAGAAATTATTACTGTATAAACAAGGGTAAAACAAGGGTAAAAACAAAATAATAATACAATGTATATTAACTATGTTAAAAAATAAACCAATGTTCGACCCCTAGTATGTTAACTACTTTTTACAAAAACAAAGGCTTGTTTTCTAGTGTTGTTTTTACCTTAAAAATGCTAAAAACTAGGGGTTTACATTTTCCGGTGTCATTATACTTTGTTTAAATCAAATGACTTGAATTTAATAAACTATTCCACCTAATGTTACTTGTAGCTAGCGTCAATAAAATATTGCAAACATCGGACAATACTTTGATTACATTGGATCTTCAAACCCACTACTTAACATATTCATCATATGTTAATATCCGACTTTTATCGTTCCATAAGTTCATCATCATAGTTTGCTTTTGGAGTTACACTCTCAAAAACATGCTCACTTAATGAGAGCTTATTTTACACCTTCTGTCAGAATGTAATGTTCACTCTTATGTTTGAATATGCCCCTTCTTCTGAAGTCAAAGACTCACATTTAATGTAAGCCTTTTGTCATAGTTTTTACTATGACTCAACCCTTTACTTTGGGGTTTGATTGTTGTTACCTACTGGATTATGTGACGAACCCTAGATGTAGAAGAAACAGGCCCGTATAGTGCACTTGGGTATCTAGTGATGGTCCGGCCGGGTGTCGTTAGGTATTTGCAAGAAACTCTAAGCGAAGCTAGCACTTCCATTTAGAGAACCCTCCCCTGTTTTGACATTCCAGGTTAGGGTTCTTTGCAAGTTATAGCTTGTCAAAATAAGGGTTAGGGACACCCCTAGGGTTGACCTAACCCTAGGGTTGCCCTAACCCCACGTCCTAAACCCCCCCCCCCCCCTAGAGGTTAGGTTTAGGATTAGGTTAGGACAACCATTTTCTCTAAGGGCTGGCATTTCCGTGCTAGCCCACTTACTCACTTAGGTAAATATGGGGGGGGGTCCGTCACATAAATAAGGTAGAGTATATCCATTGTGCCACTCAAACTTCCACACGACAGGGGTACAACCCACCCTAGGGTTTATCGTTGGCAGGATCTTGCCTTTGAGATAGGGGCACGTCACTTCCAAGGAGTTAGTCAGATTCCTTGGTCCGAAAACCTCCCCGCAAGCTCAAAGACATTGCCCAAGTTCACGTTCCGCAAATCTAGTTGAAGCCTTGCTCCGGCCGCCTCAACCACGCCAAGCTAGGAACGACACCTAAAGCTCGGCTAGTCCGTGTATCCTAATTCACAAGGTGAGTCTCGTTCGTGGGCTTAGTCAGTTAGGGGTTTGAGTTCCTAAGGCTTGGGTTCCTAATACGGGTTATTTTACCAGATTCCGTGGGGTTTCCAGAGAGGGGATTCCAGGGTTGGCACCTGGCAAGCCGCCTTTGTGGCACCAGGTAAAAACTCTGACACCTTTCCCCACTTGAACACTATTGTCGAAATCGATATTAAATTTTGACATAAGTCAAAACTCAAAGGACGTTATCACGTTCTCAATCATGTGTTATCCCAAATTCAAACACTTTAAAGAAAAAGAAAACAATTTCAATAATGTGTAAGCTTAGCATATCACATGATCCACTTCACAAGACTTAGTTTGTAAGCCATAACAAACTAACACGCCACGTTTTGTAAAAGCATATGGTAAAGTAACCTAAACATTCATAAGGTAAAGTAACTTAAAGAAAACATAACTTAGCATGCAACTTGGAAGTTGCCTTCCGTGTGCTACCTCCAACATTGGAGTCCATAACCCACACCCACTTATGAAGTAGGTGTTCTCTGAAGAGTTATATATCTCAGGACCAACTCTTCGCACAGAATTCAAACGTTAGCCGAAAGTGATAAAGTATTTCAAAAATTTAGAACTAATTAAACCCTGAAAACACTATAACTTTAGGCAATCCTATTGACCGCAGAAAATAGCTACAATACCAATTGTCACAACCTTTCCCTCTCTCCTTATGCCAACTAAGCAAAGGGCCAATTGGTGTTTATGAGGGCCCTTGGTCATAATGACTCAGTTACGCTTTAGTCTTTTTGCCGACATATCCCACAATCTTTACCTAGGTAGTCAACCCACCAGGTTAGAACTATAACACTCTTCACCTATTTGAGAAAGTGGATGCCCTCATCCATATACTCAAGGGTTGCTATTATGCCTTCCTCTAGAAGGTGCAGCCAGAGGCGTTTCTACTCATGCCCTTCCTCCTAGAAGGTGCAACTAGAGGCGTTTCTACTTACGCTTGGCTCTACTTATGCTTGACTCGCACACAACTTAGAGGCGACCTAACTTTATTTTAACTAATGTTTAAGGCTTAACACCCTAATGCGAACATACGCACGTTTGTTTATTAAAATATCCAACCCTTCGGTGTTAAATTCACAACTCAACCCCAAAGGGCACTGGTCTTGGACATTGTATTGTGTGCCATTTAGTACACTGTCAGATTTTCATGTAACAACCACAAATGTGACTCACAAATGCTAATTCTAAAACCCCTTTATGAACCCTCAAGAACTTGGTAAAGAGAACATGTCAGCCAAGATCCCACTTAACGGTTAACTTGATTTCTCAACAAAAGTCCCACACAGCTTAGATCCCACTTAATTGGTCAATCCCCAGCCGTTGATAGAAGTCGCACCAAAAACCTATTGGTGCACTTAGCTAGGGGGTGTTTTCCTTGGAATTTAAGTAAGAGTCCCTTTCTAAGGCATTCACGAGTGTATTTAGGGTTATCTAAACCTAGTCTTAGAAAATTTAACAAACCACTTGTGTCTGCCCTATGACGTACATTCGTGTTCTTGTTAGGTATAAGATATGAATTGGCTGGACTTTGTTGTCTTAAGAAGGTTATACTCCTAGATGAGGTAAGTCATGATATTTTAGTTTTTCACGAGGGTATGTACAAGGCATATCTCTTTAATGGGGTTATGGCAAGTCATTTTAACGGACTTAGGGTAAACTCTACTATTTAATATGAATTAAACTCTTTCTAAGACTTAGAGTTCCTCGTATAGGTGCTGATGTCAAATGGGCACAAGTTGTCATGTGTTGGCCCTTGGTTAAAAATTTTAAATATGTTATTCAAGAGATATATATCTATTTTTATTGCATTTTCATATTCAAGTGTTAAATCCAAGTAAACTTAACAAAATATGTTTAAATTAAATTTAATATTTATTTCATGGAATGCAGTTCTCCAACAATAAATACAAAACTCATACACTTGTAGTCGTGTTCATATTAAACAATGCAGTACATATAAAGAGCTTTAAAAACACCATATATAAAAACATTAAGAGAGCAGATTAATAAAGGTGAAATATATAGTTTTTTATAAGCTTTTTTAGATAATATACCTTTAAAAACACGTGCGTGCCCTTTTTAAAAAAAAGGAAGAACATGATATATAAAGGGTTTTAATTTAATAAACCCTAAATTGGAGTTCCTATTGCGGGACGAAGAAAGCGAAGAAGGAATTGATTAGGTATGGCAGTTGCAAGAAGGAGAAATCCCATCCAAGCACTGGTACGTAAATTCCAGAAGCAGAATCCCCGCGTGAAGGGGATTCTCGGGGTATTATCGGCAATTATCTGCTTAATCTGCATCAAATTCGTGGTTAAGAATCATGAAAGCCTCTTTGTTGCATCTGAGACAATCCACGTTCTGGGCATCTTCACCCTCGTGTACAAGCTCCAGAAGGAGAAGAATTGTGCAGGTATTTAACAAAAATTATATATATAATAAAATTTAATTAAGTAATTTTTTTTTTTCAGGATTGTCACTTAAATCCCAGGAGCTTACCGCCATTTTCCTGATGGTGAGGCTGTACTGTAGCACCTTAATGGAGAAAGATGTTCATACGGTACTGGATTTCGTGACCCTCATAATCACTATATGGGTTATCTACACGGTTCGTTGGAAATTCTACGATAAGTACAGTAAGGAGCTCGACAATATGCCCCTCTACTATGTGGTAAGTATTAATATATGTTATTAGTTTTTTTATTATTAATAATCCTTTTTGTTTTGTTTTATTAGTTGATACCATGTGCGATTGTGGCAGTGCTTATTCACCCAACACTATATAGATATAAATGGATTAACCAGATGTTATGGGCCTTCTGTGTTTACCTTGAAGCTGTATCTGTGTTACCACAACTCCGGATGATGCAGAAAGTGAAGGTATAACACACACACACACACACACACACGGACACAACTAACGTGTATTTCTTTGTTAGCTTATTGAGCCATTCACTGGGTTGTACGTCTTTGCTCTTGGGGTCGCGAGATTCATCTCCTTTTCGTACTGGCTGGTTCAGGTGTGTTTTACTGAATAATTTAGTTTTTGTTTATTTATTTATTGTTTTAATTTTATTTATTTTTGTAGCTAATGGATGGACGTGGATATTTATATTACACTTGGGGGAACTATAGATATGGTTGGTGGCCAATGACAGTAGTGGTGGCGGAGCTTGTACAGACATTTATTCTGGCTGATTTCTGCTACTATTATGTGAAGAGGTATGATATTTCATATATATATATAGACACACACACACACACACACACACACACACACACACATACATGAACATATTTCATCCCTTTTTTATGTATACAGTGTGGTAGAAGGGGAGCTTTTGGTGCGACTTCCATCAACGGCTGTGTAGGACTTTTGTTGAGAAATCAAGTTAATTATTATTTGTTGTTAAATAAATATTATATTTTTATATGTGTGTGTGTAAATATATATGAAAATTTGCAGATAATATTCCATGTAAACAGGACTAGTTTTAAAATGTTCTTGTATGTTTCTTTTACATATATACCCCTATATTTACATATATATATACCCTTGAAAAACTTTAATTATAATATTTTGACTTTTAATTCATAATATATTGTAAATAAAATAATTAAAGTTTATTAAGTGTTAAATGTCAAAAAGTTGTCATAATAGAAAATGGAATATTTTTAAAAATAATTATATTATATTGTGATATATATGTTTAATATAAATATATAATAAAATATAAACTAATTATAAATTTTAAAAATATTTTTCAATTTTTAATAAATTTATGAAATTTAAAATTAAAATTATATATGTAAATATAAAACTTCTAGGGATATATTGATAAATTTCAGAAATATAAATGTAAATTCCCCTTATTTGAAAACACGGCAGCCGTCGGATCAAGAGTAGACGTAAACGGTGATTAGTATATAAGGAACACAAATGTCGTCAAGTGGATATTCTGACAAGGGTTAGGGCAAATCCTAGCAGAGAGGAACTCAGCTATGGAGGAAGCAGGGGATGATGCGCGGCATCAGCAGGTCCTTGCACAGTTCGTGGAAGTCGTAGGTGAATCGGAGGATCGATCACGTCCCTTTCTCGAGGTATTCGCAGATTGTTCATGCATTTTGTTGCGGAATCGAATGTGTTCGTGCTCGATTCATAAATCATGCATTCTTTAAAAAAAATTCATGCATTTTCATGTAGTATAGCGGATTCCTCAGGGAAAATCTCGTCTTGCTCACAAAAAAGTGATATTTTGTTCGAAAATACCTTCTTTTGTTGCGGAAATCTTCGTGTTTTTTCTGCATTGTTTGTACAGAGAGAGATAATCGATGTGTTCTACATTTCAATAGGCGACGAACTGGCAGCTCGAGGACGCTATTCAGCTCTTCTTCGCAGGGGGAAGCGATTTTGTTCCCCCGGCAGTCCAGCAAGCGCCCGTCCCGCAACTGCCGCCACCGGTGCCACCCGAGGAATGGGATGCAGACCCAGACCCCGAGCCACAGAAACAAATTTTTGAACCAGACAGGTTCTGTGTGTGTGAGAGAGAGAGAGCGAGACAATATATTAATGGTTTGTTATCCCTTGTATGCAGTGATGATTACGTTCGACCACCACTTCCTGTAAAACGAGAAGCTTTGTACGAGGATATATTTCATTACAGGTGGGTGCTATATCATCATTTCATTGTCTTTTTTTATGCTGGTCTTGGGTGTGTCTGCTCTGTTTGTATATATTTCCTACACTTGTGAGTTTTGCGTGACTTGTTTTGAAGCATTTCTCATTTTCCTCATTTACAACAGTTTAACATTTTTGTTTTATTATCTGACTGTTACTTTCATGTCATTAATTGTACACTTCTACAAGCGTTGTAAGTATTTATAGCACGAATATAATTATAAAATAATAAATTTCAAGTGAAGTACTGCTTGTTAAACAGCATTGACGTATTTATGCTATTTAACGCGGTTCAACGCTTTATGCTCTCGTGTACACACACATGTATCTATTAGTAATTAGCAAGTAGTTGATATACAAAGATAAATGTGAACACAGAAGTAGCTATGTGCTAATTGTTTTGTTTTTTCTTGTTAAATATGTAGGGCACAAAGAAGGTCTCAACGGGCTCCTTCGCAGCCGATGCCTGTCGATGCGTTCAGGAATTTTGAAGATGAATATAACTCGAGAGTGTCCGCTGGGAGCTCTGCTGGGACTTTTAAAGCTCCTACTTTGGCCACTCTATATCGTCCTCCTCTCGAACTCATCTTTGAAGGCACTTTCGAACAGGTATGCAAAAACCAAGACCATGTATATACGTATGCTGTAAATATGACCTACCTTTTGTGTGTCGCTTTCATTTGTAGGCAAAAGCGGAAGCAGCTAAACAAGGGAAATGGTTGCTTGTGAATGTTCAATCAAATACAGAGTTCGCGAGTCATATGGTATGGTTCTAGCTTTTTGTCTACATCTATTTACAGATAAAAGCATGTGTATGTGAAGCTGATATATAAGCTGACTCTGTTTATAGCTGAATAGAGACACGTGGTCACATGAAGCTGTCAAGGACACAGTCGGAACAACGTTCATCTTCTGGCAGGTGCTGTATTTTGTGCCCGCGTGCGTGTGTCTGTCTGTGTGTGTCATGAGCTATCTCGTTTTAGTGTATATCGTATATTCTATTTTACATATTGAGATGACTATATATGTATGTACATGGTTAGTTTAGTTGTTTGGTGAAAACTTCTGTCTGTGTGTGTTTATATATACTCTGTGTGTACACATGTATCTAACTTTTCTTGGATTAGATATATGATGATACTGAAGAAGGAAGGAAGGTGTGTACGTATTATCGCTTGAATGCCATGCCAACGATTCTTGTGTTGGACCCACTAACTGGCCTGAAAATGAGAGCTTGGGAAGGCATGGTAGGAGCAGAACGACTTCTTGAGGTAAGACCAATGTTAAATTTGTGTATGTAGGGTAGGTGTACCTGTACATATATACCATCCATATGTATATCATGAACCTATCTATATGAGAGACGTATATGTATGTATACATTATGCATACTGTACATGAACGAATGGGAATTGTTCTGATTAGTTTTTAACTACACTCAATTGATAAAACTGACTATACTTGGTAATTACATATTACAGGACCTTGTGCAGTTCATGGACAAGGGGCCTATGGAGAGTCACCAGACAAACCAGATTCAGAGACGTCAGGCAAGCCCCCCAAAGGTATGGCGATTATTCTAGTGTACAATAATGTTTACCAATGGGTCCTGTGTGTATATATATTTGTGTGTCTAGATATGTGATACACAGGTTTATACAACATAGCTGCATGCATATACATACAGACCGACACTCACGACATTATCTGCGTTATTGCAGTTGCAATGGAGGAAGATCAAGAACTTCAGCAGGCATTGGCAGCCTCACTTGAGGGCGTGGAACCCATGGTCACAGAAGAGGAGATTAAGGATAAACCCGCTAAGCCTGCTGTTAATTACCCAGTTTTACCTGAGGTGGAGCCTGCCTCCGACCAACCTGAGTCCTGTCGTGTTGGTATACGCTTCCCGGATGGCAAACGTGGCCAGAGGAGGTACCTCTTGTCAGATCCATTATCTGTAAGTGGATAATAGAACACACACATTTATGGTGAACACAGTATGTATGTTAATTATACCTGATAGGAGAGAGAGAAAGCAGGGAACAGTAAATATAAACATACACGGATATTTATGTATATGTAATCCTTGTGCAATAAATAGCACGTCAATGTATCTTATAGTGTCAATGTACACATATATACCATATGTGTATGTATTGTGTGTTTTACATATGCATAATGTATGTTTTGGATGTATCCATATTAAACGAACATTGTTGATATACATACAGTGTATACATTGTATTGACTTCTTTTATTTTGTACACAGTATCTGTGGTCATATTGCTGTGCAAATGTGAAGGAGGCAAAGGAGGGGAGGAAGTTCAGGTTGACACACACGGTTCCAGGTACGAGCGTTCTCGAGTTCGATCCCAACAAGTCTGTTGGTCAGGCTGGTGTTGCAAATACCATGCTTGTCATGGCCTGGGATTGAACACGGGAGCGGGAAATATCGCATTTCAAATTAGTTTTGTTTCCTTTTTAACTCTTGTAGATAAATATATATGCACATTTACATATGAATTGATTATAATACATGTCTGTATATGTGTATGAGCATTTATTTTTTAAACGCATAATACACACACACACATTTAGTAGATGAATACTGTTTTAAATTAATATCTAAATAATAGTCTACAAACAAAATATATTGGGAATTCTCACTATGGTCTGCATACATGTACTAAATAATATTGTTGTATATTTTATAATGAAACCATGACAGCCTAAATAAGTATATATAAACCATTTACACAAGTATATAAATTATTTTATTTAAGATAGAACTTAAGTTAGACAATATACGCTTAAGATGACTTATTAATACGGGAGTTTATTTAATGTTAAAAAACGTTAAAAGATATATTTAATAGTTAATATTAAAAACTGTTTAAAATAAATTGAATAATTTTTATATCTTACGTGCTTTTTTTATTTGTTACATTTAATTAATTTTGATTAATTAGTAAATACTAAAAACCAAGAAAAAAACATTTAAATAGTGTGTGAAATTTGAACAAGGTTATCTATTTTCTAAGTTAAAAAATTTAATATAATATAACAAAAAACTTTACTGTATTTATTAATCATAATTAATTAAATTTGATTAATTAGAATATACTAAGTGACGATTATGTTATACAACCCCTTTTGTTTTAATTGTAATTAATTAAAACTCGAATAAAAAATCATTTATATGTACTAAATCATTATAAAGATGAAATGCATTAATTCCGAATTTTTTTTTTCATTTATTTCTTCTAAATGTATATAAAATCATTAAAATAGCAATTATGATTAAGGGAGGACTGTATAATAAAACCTACCTTATTCTAAATAGTGTAAGTTTATACAATTTCTAAAAAATTTAATATAATATATTGCATTAAATAATACTTATTAAATTATACAATTGAATATGTACTTTATACGTATATGTAAAGGTTTAAAACATCATTATACCATACAAATGGGAGAATGCTGTCTGGGAAATGGGGGACTAGGAAGTTGAGTAGCCTCTCAGTGAAACAAGAGCAAGACTGTTTAGCACGTCTTGTTCGAGACTGTGGTAATACTAAAGACCTGGAACAAGGCAAATACATACACTCGTGCATCGTTGGTATCGACCATTGCGTGGGTAACAGGTACCTGTCAAACCTGCTCATACAAATGTACGGAAAGTGTGCCAGTGTGGAGGACGCAAAGGTGGTGTTCGACCGGATCGAATATCCCAATCAATACTCGTGGAATATCCTCTTGCAAGCATATGCCGAGAATGGGCATCTCGGTTCAGCGAAGAACACCTTCGATAAGATGCATATACGCGATATTGTATCATGGAACTCCATCACAGATTCACACGCGCACGCTGGGTATGTTAATGAAGCAACGCTTCTCTTCAAAAGAATGCCCCAAGTAGACGTTTTCTCTTGGAACGTCATGGTTACTGCATATGCCCATGCCGGGCATATGCACGAAGCGAAAGAGGTGTTTGACACGGCGGTCCATCGGGACGGTGTGACGTGGAATTCCATGCTGACTGGATATGCCCGGCATGGGTATACCGAGGAAGCGTGTGAGGTCTACAAGAGGATGAATCACTGGGACGTGGTGTCGGAGACTGCGATGATTCAAGCATATGCCCAAACGGGGCATATGGAGTCTGCCAGGTATGTCTTCGATGAGATGCCTGAGAGAGACGTTGTCGCCTGGAACTACATGATGCAGGCGTACATGCAAACGGATCGGTCCGACTACGCGACGGAGACGTTCGACAGGATGCCGGAATGGAACGTTGTGTCGATGAACACATGATGCTGGTGCATGCCCAGGACGGGGACACGGCGCTCGTGGGGGATGTTCTCGGGTATGCCTGACCGTAACACCATCTCGTGGAACACTGCGATGGGGGCGTATGCCCAGAACGGACATACGCAAGACGCAAAGCTGCTGTTCGACGGGATGCGCGAGAGAGACGTGGTCACGTGGAACACGTGGCTCGCAGCAGGAGGGGATCCACGTGTCACGTTCGAGAGAATGCCCCACCGCGATGTCGTCTCCTGGACGACCATCGTGCAGGCGTATTCGCAGAGCGGACAGGTGGAGGAAGCGGCGAGATGCTGCACCGGATGCCGGACACCGGCAACTGCACGGCCATCTGGAACAGCTTGATCGGGGATATGCCCAGACGGGGGATATCGGACGGGCTTGGGGGCTGTTCGAGAGCTTAACATAGGAACGTGGTTACTTGGACTGCTGTGGTACAGGGGTACGTGGAGCACGGGGAACTCGATAGGGCAAGGAGCGTGTTCGAGAAGATGCCGGAGCACGACGTGGTGTCGTGGACCGCCGTCTGTCAGGGGTATGCGCAACTCGGGTACATGGCGGAGGCGGAGAGGTGTTCCATGGTATGCATTCCCGGAACATCGTCTCGTGGACGACCATGGTCCAGGGGTACGCACAGAACGAGGGTCTAGACGAGGCGGGATGGTCTTTCGGAGGATGCCGGAGCACAACACGGTCTCGTACACGGCTATGATGGTTGCGTACGCCCAGAACGGGCGTATCGAAACGGCCGAGAGGATGTTCCAGGGCGCGCCGAGAAGACGTCGTGTGTTGGAATGCGATGGTTGTTATACACTCCCAGAGCGGGAACCTGAGGGTCGAAAAGGATGTTCTGTGAGGAGATGCCGGTGCGAGACGCCGGTTCGTGGAATGCTATAGTTGCTGCAAATGCAATGAATGGGGAAATACAGGAGGCGAAGAGGGTGTTTGATCTTGCACCTAGCTATAACCTCGTGTCGTGGATGATTATGTTGCAAGCTTATGCTCAGTTCATGCAGATGGAGGATGCGAAGGCTGTCTTTGACAAAGTACCACAGCTGAATGTCTCCTTGTGGAACGCTTTGATAGCTGCATATGCCCTTAATGGACATCTCCGTAAGGCAAGGAAAACGTTTGATCTTATGTCTTTCCAGGACACCGTCTCGTGGAACGCAGTTCTGGCTGCGTATACACACAACGGGCACATGGACGAAGCTGGGTTCATCTTTGAAGCGATCCCGAGCCGAGATATTGTGTCGTGGAATGTAATGCTCGGTGGATATGCACACAACGGACTTGGCAAGAGAGCGATAGAGGCGTTCCATACGATGGACCAAGAGGGTTTCAAACCGAACGAGGTCGCATTCCGGAGCCTACTTAGCGGGTGTAACCATGTCGGACTAGTCGGAAACTGCAAAGAGAGGTTTACCTCCATGATAGTCGACTACGGTATTGTACCGACGAGGGAGCATCTCTGCTGCATGATTGACATCCTGGGTCGTTGTGGGGAGCTGAAGGAAGCCGAGGAAATGATAAACACATGCCGTGTTTGTCTGACCCAATCGCCTGGGGCGCGCTGCTGGCTGCATGTAAGATACACACGGACGTCGACCGTGCAGCACGGATTGCGGAGAAGCTGTTCCAGCTTGAACCGGAGAATGCAGGGGGCTATGTTTTACTAGGAAATATATACGCAGTCGCAGGCCGGCCTGACAAGGTTGCGGCTCTTAGGAAGCTTATGGATGAGCGTGGCCTCCGTAAACAGCCCGGTATCACGTGTATTGAGATCGATGACCAGGTTCACAGGTTTTTAGCTGGAGATAACTCACACCCGCAGAATGTTGCTATAAGAGCTAAGCTCAAGGAGCTGTACCATCATATGAAGGCCGCTGGGTACGTTGTTGTGTGTGTGTGTGTGAGAGAGAGAGAGAGAGAGAGCTCATTTGTATATAGGTATGTGGAGGTTTTACACTGTGGTGTGTGTGAGAGAGAGAGAGAGAGAGAGCTCATTTTTATATAGGTATGTGCCGGACATGAGGGAACCTCCCTCATATCCGGCACATAAACGATCTCTCTCTCTCCACTGTGTGTGTGTGAGTGTGTGTGTGTGTGTGTGTGTGTGTGTGTGAGAGAGAGAGAGAGAGAGAGAGCTCATTAGGGAGGTTTTACACTGTGTGTGTGTAGAGAGAGAGAGAGAGAGTTAGTGTGTGTGTGTGTGTGTGTGTGTGTGTGAGAGAGAGAGAGAGAGAGAGAGAGAGAGCGAGAGAGCTGATTTGTATAATATAGGTATGTGCCGGACACGAGGGAGGTATTACATGACGTGAGTAAGGAAGAGAAGGAGAGGATGTTGTGCTACCACAGTGAGAAGTTAGCAATTGCATATGGTATAATGAAGAGCGAACCCGGTACTTGTTTAAGGATAATTAAGAATTTGAGGGTTTGTTTAGATTGTCATACTGCTACTAAGTTTATATCCCTAGTGACTGGTCGTAAGATCATTGTAAGGGATGCTACTAGGTTTCACCATGTTGAGAATGGTGTATGTTCCTGTGGAGATTATTGGTGATTACAATATGTTAATCAGTACATGTATATTATGATAATTATGCCTGCAGTTTTATGATTATACATCATAAATTTAAAGATGTATATATTTAAACAATAATAATGCATGTTTTTACTTAAAGTTACTCATCAAAAAAATCGATTTTCTGAATTTATACATTTAAAATTATTATTTAGAATTTTAGCACTAAAATTAGTTTTACACTATTCAAATCTAATTAAGTCGATTCTAAATATAAATTGAAAACAAATATTATAAACAAAAAATTCTGAATTTTATTAAATATATATTGTGCAAATGTATATACTTTAACACACACGTGTGTGTCTGTGTATGTAATATAAATTTAAAATTTCTTATCTAATATTGCTAGAATAAAATGTAAAATATATTATATAACAGGGATTGAATTGAAATTATTAAAACAGAATGGTTCAAATATAAAGCTTTAAATTATATATTTGGCATAGAGTAATTTATTTTAAGCCAAAATAAATTTACCTACAGAATAAGTAAATAAAGACTATCATATAAATACCAACAGAAATACCTATGGAATCTAGATGAATTTTTTAATTTAAATAAATTAGAACATATGGAAAAATTGAAATATTAAACCATGATATATTAAAACATGAGAGCAAGAACAAATGTTTACATTTATTCACTACATTTAATTTTTTTTCCCGAATATGCGCAGATATAAATAATTATTACTTTTTATACATATGTAAGGTCCATAGGCCACCTAGACTCCTAGGTATCTATGCCATAGGTGCCATGTGGCACTACGATTTATTTAACACCAAACACATTAATCTGGGCATCAAGATTTACTTGGCACTAGGACATTAATTTTGGCATGGGCACTTAGTATAAATTCCTTAACTTTTTGTGTTCTTCTTTGCCTCTTTCTCCCCTTTTTGTTATTGTTTGTTTGTTTCAAGCATGATGGTGAACAAAGAACAATGGCTACAACTGTTTGATGCATTGAAGTTGAGCATGGTGAATCAAACCACTCTCATGTGAAAAATTCATCAAGATGTGCAGTAGACCACCAGTATGTTGCAAAGTGCCAATCAACACCTTTCAATTTTGAATCTATGTGTTTGTCTAGAGTTCTTCAAGGGGGAGGCTAGAAGGACTTGGTTCAAATGCTTAAACACATACGCCCATCCATATGCCATGCCTCTTGAGGAGTGATGCCAAACCACTGTCGACAGCACAGGTTCACGACTATACAAAGCTTTAAATGGGGAAATCTCGATTGACTTGTGAGAGGTTGGCAAGCATGTTTTTGAAAGTTCTATTCAATAGCTTCACCAAATCATCAGTCTCAAGATGATAAGCTGAGGCAAAGGATTATCAGATCTGTAATCGTCACATCAACAAAGCTACTGCTTCTGCTGTTAGACCCAACCATTAATCCAATAAAATTTTCTCAGGGCAACCATGCCTCAGCACCACTTGAGCTAGCAAGAACTTGATGATAAAAGTTGCTATATCGTCCGATAAAGCACACACTTCTACCCACTGAGTCAAGTAATTAAAGCACACAATGATGTATCAATTAGCAAACTACGACATAGAAAATGGCCCCATGATGTCATAAGCTACCAACTCAAAGGGCGAGAAACTCAAATTGGCTTTAGGGCTATAATAGGAGGAAGTGTGGACACGTTATGTCGTTGACACTTCGGACACATATGAATGTACTCATGCAGGTCTTGTAGCAATCAGGGCCAATACAAGTGTTGTCGAATCTTTTCAAGGCATCGTTGGAATCCCATGTGTCCGAACATCAAGTTGTCAAGAAAGAACTGCAACTATAAGCTGGCGGCGCCACCACATGACACTCGGAACCGTCTCCAATAAACATAAGCATGTCATCCATTAATCTGAATGACCGTGCATACGTACAAAAGTTAAGATCCTCATAGGGTACATCACCACTCAAGACTTCATGCAACTTCCCGATCCATAGCTACACCATCTAGACCTCCACGATGTCTTTTCGCCTAGGAAGGACACGATCGGGGAGGGTGTTCAGCAACAACGCCATAGATGTTGGCACCACCATAAGAGCTCGAGATAATGAGTTCATGTCCACCATGCTAGATGTTGGCTGATGAACAACTCGAAATCGATACCCTTGCAAAATTAAAACCTAACGTGCAAGTCATCCCATCACATTCCTCATTTCCATGATCGAGTTAAATGCAACATGATTGGTTTCCAACAACATGTGAGAGCCATATAAATACGCAAGGAACTTCTTAAAAGCCCATATGACTGCCAGGCATTCCTTGTTTGTGGCAGAATAGTTTTTCTCTGCATCACTAAGGCTCTGGCTTGCATAAGCGATTATGTACCGTTGTCCATCGAGAGTCTCCTACATCAAATCTACTCCCAACCCCACATTTGAAGCATTAATTCGAAGAATGAAGAATTTGTTGAAGTCTGGATACTGCAACAAAGGTGGAGATCATAGCAACACCTTAACGTCCTCGAACGCCTTTTGACACTTTCTAGACCACAGGAACTGAGCTCCTTGTTTTAACAATCATCACAGTGGGGCTGTTAGATTTGAGAACTGTGGAACAAACCTCATTAGGTATGTTGCTTTCCCCGAGAAATGTTGCAACTCGGCCATTGACTCAAGAGCAGAAAATTCTTGTATAGCTAAGGTCTTCTCGGGATCTGCCTTCACACCATCCATTTGATGATGAATCTTAGGTACTTTAGGGAGGTATATCCAAACTTGCACTTCTTCTCTTTTAACTTCAACTTGTAATACTTCAATCATTGTAGGACCTGCTCTAACTGTTGAAGGTGCTCCTCCCACGAAGCAGAGTGAATCAAAAGGTTGTTAATATACACACGTGCAAACTCTTCAAGGCTCTCCAACAATTCATATATCATCCACTGGAAGGTTGCTTGGGCCCCAACCAATCCAAATGGCATAACAGTAAATTCATATAAGCTTTATGGTGTTCAAAATGCTGTATTTGCTGCATCTTTAGGAGCAGGATTTGTCAATATTCGAAAGCCATGTCAAGGATAGTGAAGTACCAGCTATTCCTCTACACATCAACCAAATCATCCACCTACGATAATGAATATGAATTTGAAATAGAAACATCATTCAATGTCCAGAAGTCAATAGTGAAACATGCAGTCCCATTTGACTTCAAAACTAAGTGTGGTTATGCTGCTCACAAACTTCGAGACTTCCTTATCACCTTCAACTTTAGCATCTCCTTCACACAACGATTCAAGATATGCTTCTCCTTTTAAAAACATCGCTTGAGCCTCATCTTGATCAGGTGAGTTGTACCAGTCGAGATGTAATGCCGAGTAGACAACATGAGATTCACATCTTTTACAATGGGTTTGAATAGGTTTGAATACCTCGCCAATAAGTCCTTGATGTCCTTGGCTCATTGCTTCGGAGAAGGCTCTTCCTTAAGTGCCACAACACCCTACAACAAAGGCCATCCTGGGAAAAACAATGTACATGTCTCGAAATCACATCTCGCCTTGACTGCACAAAGCCAACTGCCACCTAGGATGATGTCATAAACTTGGCTCGACATTACTCACAATGGAAGTGTATGATGGTATCCTCATAACACCATAGGCATGTGTGCAATTTGATGTCCTCCATCTGGACAACACTCACTTCTATCGAGACATGATAAGATGTCGAAGAAGTTGTGCCATCACTAGGATAGAACACACACGTTGTGATGCTCCCAACGAGTTCTCAAATCGTTGTACAATCCTTAGGACCTCCTCCATAGTTGAGGGACCAAATCCCTCCACCAAGCCAGCCAAGTCAAGGCAAAGAGCCGACCACAACAAGCCCAGTCGCACACGTTTTATCATGCTTGAATCCACATGGTTGACTAGGTTCAGAAACTTGATCTCGAATCACTAAACGGTCCCTCCCGACACTTGCTTCAGGTCATGGAGTTCGTGAAAAGATGCAGTAGAATCCTCGAGCTTACCAAAAGCTTACTTGAGTTGCTGGGACAAACTATTTCAATCTTGTCAATCAGCAATGGGAACACCATTATACCATTGCAAAGCAAGTCCTTGTAGATATGTTGGGAACTCTCAAAACCGTTAGGATTCAAACCATCCATGATTATCAGCAATCCCTTGAAAGTGTTCCCACCAATGATACATGTTCGTTCCTCTATTGTATGCTCAAGGCAAAGAACAACTAGCCCAGGTGCAAGAGTATCAGCAACGGACTTATAATCAACGCCATCAAACGCCACTTGGTTCTCGTCAAGTTTTGAGGCTAGGGGATCAAATGCATGCAGCAGGGCTTCAGCCGCAATGGGTTGGGCCATGGAGTGTTGAAGAACAATTGGGGATGCAAATCTATTGCTTGAGGTATTGTGATGGCACATTCAACATGTCGCACGTATGTCGGCTATTGTCGTTCTACCAACGAAACACTCATCGAGGGAGGAGAACAACCTTGATAGCAAACGTCAAGCCTTGAGAGAGGGGTGATGTAAGGTTCCATGGTATATATGCAGTATATATGCCACATGAACTCCACCACCTAGGCACCATGTGGCACTAGGATTTACTTGGCACCATGCGCAATAATTTGGGCGCTAGGTTTTACTTGGCACCAAGCACACTAATCCTGGCACAAACCTTGTGTATGATAGTGTAAGGTAACTACGATAAATATGTAAGTTACCCTAATAAGTGTAAGGAACTAAGATATATATGAAGATAAATCCTATAATTAAGATAACCTATATTTGGTTTTAGACAATCTAAATATGGTAAAGGATATGCCTTTTCATTATATATATAAACCTTGATTTGAATATAAAGGTTATTTTGAGTTTTCTTCTTTCCTTGTGTCCTTATCATATGTTGTTAGGGTCCTTACATTGGTGAAGATTAAAAAAAAAATTAAAAAGATAAAAATTTAAATAATTTAACTATTATGCTTACATAGCCATAACGTGTTCGTATTGTTCATTTTGATTGTCTTTATGGTATGTTATGGTGGTCCAAAATCGATACCCTTGCAAAATCAAAGCCCAATGCGCAAGTCATCTTGTCACATTCTTCCTCTTCATGATCGAGTTAATTGCAACATTCTTGCTTTCTAAAAATATGTTGGAGCCATGTAAATATGCATAAAACTTTTAAAAGGCCCATACGACTACCAGACATTCCTTGTTCGTGGTGGAATAGTCTTTCTCTACATCACTAAGGCTCTTGCTTGCATAAACAATTAGGTACCACTGTTCATCAAGAGTCTCATGTAACAGATTTGCTCCCAACCCCACATCTAAAGCATTGGTCCGAAGAAAAAGATTTCTTGAAGTCCAAATACCGCAACAAATATGGAGATCTCAGTAGCGCCTTAACGTCCTCAAACACCTTCTGACACTTCCTGGACCACATGAACTAAGTTCCTTGTTTCAACAATCCTTGCAATGGGGCTGTTAGATCTGGGAACCGCATGCAAACTCTTCAATATACGCACATGTAAACTCTTTAAGGCCCTCCAATAGTTCGTCCATCATCCACTGAAAGGTTGCCTAGGCCTTGACTAATCCAAATGGCATAACAATAAATTCATATAAACCGAATGGTGTTTGGAATTTACCAATTCAAACGGACAAGAGACTACAATGGACTCCAACCGTCCTTCCAAAGTACATGAGGGACTGTTGTGAGCTTGGCACCCACACAACTAAGCACATACTAAATCACATCTCCTCGCAATCCTGGCCAATAAAAAGATTTACATAGCTTCTAAATCACATGATGGTGTCTCATGTGCTCACCTAAAACATGAGAGTCATGATAAGCATGGAGGAAGCATGGAACAAAGACAAAAGGCACCACCAACCATAAATGATCATTCGGATTAATCTCCACAAAATAAAGAAAGTCATCCTAAAGGCATATTACAAATGTAAGTGCCTAAAAGCCAAGTCATTAACAAGTGATGGAAGATTCTCACACCCATCACGAAGCCTTTAAATCCACAACTTAACCTTTTGAACTTCTCAAACCTCATCTAAAGAAGACAAATCTAACTCTGCACCTTGTGGACACTGAATGTCAAGCACAACAACTGCTGATGGTATTGAATCCTTGTCCAAAAAATTCACTAATGCTGGAATGGCTCCTCAGGAATAGAAGAAAAGAGAGAATGTGAAAGAGGAATTTGAGAAAGAGCGTCAACATCAGTCATGGAACTACTTGGGTGATGAACAACCTCGAAGTTGTAAATTTGACGCCTTTCAATAGCATTCAAGAACCATGCAAGTAAGCATGGAGCTTCTCAAAACCCCAAACCATTACTAAACACTACTTCTTTATCTTGGAGTAGTTCATCTCTACTGGTTATAACCTACGGCTAATGTACGCAATGGGTTATTGTTGATTAGGTACACTCATACTCTCCTGCATCAATACGCCCCCAAGATCAATGTTAGAAGCATTTATGCACAAGATGAAGGGACAAGTGTAATCAGGGTATGCCAAAACTAGAAGCGTCATCAACATCTCTTTAAGATATGTAAACCCTACTTACATTCCTTATACTAGACAAAAGATGACATTAACAACTTTAGTAACACCCACAACGAATGCAATACGATCTGAAAGATGATCTACAAAATGGCCAAGATATTGTACCTTGCCAAGAAAGCGTTGCACATCGTTCACACATTTCATAGGGAATTTCAGAACTGCAACAAGTTTGTTAGGATTGACTTGTAAACCTTCATGGGAAATGCAATAACCAAGATAAGTGGTATCCTTGGATTCAAACACACACTTAGACCACTTCAACTTCAAACCAACTTCTTGTAGCCGATCTAAAACCTTGCGTACATCATAGATATGCTTCTCCCATATTCCTTTTGAGTGGATCAAAACATTGTAGATGAAGTCAGTAGTCACCTCCGACATATCATAAAGAACCTCGTCCATTATACGCTGGAAAGTTACTGAAGCATTGCTCAAATTAAAAGGCATCACCAAAAACTCATACAAGCTAAATGGTGTTTGAAAAGCGATCTTGGAATGTCCACGTCAACAATCAGAACTTGCCAATATTCAGATGCGAGATCTAGCTTGGTGAACCAACGGCTCCACCCTAGTTATCTAGAAGATCTGCAGTATGAGGAAGTGGGTAAACATCTGAAATAGTTACATCATTTAACATGTGATAGTCAATGCAGAATTGAGTGCTCCCATCTGGCTTTATCACAAGATGAGGTTTGCACGCCCAAAGACTTTAAAACTTCTGGATAATACCCTTCTTCAACTTCTCTTTAACATTTGCCTACAAGATCTTGAGCTTCTTCGATGACCGACGCTGAACAGATACCTTGATTGGCTTAGCATCCTCAGTGGGAATAGGGTGACATGTTACAATCTTGGCTCCATACGACAAGTCAAAGTCAAAAAGATTAGCATACTCCTTGAGTTGATCAATAACTGCCTCACGATAATCATCTGAGAGATCCAAAAAGGGAATATAAGAATATGAAGAAAAGATGGTAGAAAGTAAGGGTGAAACAAAAGTGATAAAAACAGAGATAGAAGCAGATGAACGGAGTGAAATAAAAGTAAGAGGAGTAAAGAGAGGTGAACAAGGGGGAGACTTTTCAAAGTCACAGTTGGCATGATTTTGAGTTAACCAATTCAGGTCAAAAATCTTGACTCGACACCACCCGTAAAGAATGAAGCTCAAGTTCACAATCATCCACATGAACAACAATGTCAATCTCATCCCATGAATAAGCATGACTGTGTCTATTGCTGTAAAGAATGAAGATTGGTTTTACTACACAGTGCAAATGAAGATTGCAACATGTACAATAGACTGTAGAAAAAAAACAAACTCGAACCAATATCAACCAGCATTGAAAGAAAAACAAGACGTGTCTTGTTATTGAATTGAGCTTGAAAAGTAAAAATCGGATGAACTGGTGCCTAGTGTTGATGATACTCCTGAAAGAAAGATAGAGGGGTCACCTGCTTATTCGCAAGAGGACCCTCCTCTACTCGTGTGATTCTTTATTTCTCAAAAGATCCACTGTATCAAGACCTTCCACTATAGTGGCACCACCAGACATTGTTATCGCCAAGGCCTCCACCCCAGAAATGGAGGATGCCAATCGAAAAACGTCAACAATGCCAATACGTGTGTCCAACCTCATCACACGCCCAACAATGGACTACATGTCCACAGCCCCAACCTTGTGCTGGTACACATGCAACAACAACATCAACCTCCATCAGAGCATGACCATCCCCAACATGAAGTGGAACTAGAGAACTTGAAGTTGCAAGTTATAAAGGCAATGTCTCATATCGTTGTGGCAACTATAAAGCATCATCAAGAGTCACTAGAGCCAGTGCATGCACAAGCCCCACAAGGTCTTCATAATTAGTTTGATGAGGTGACAAAATCAAGAAACTCGAATTGACACCCAAAATCATGATAGTCCCAAAATTCCCAAAATCATGGTGTTTGTTATCGAATTGTATTTGTCGGCCACCAAAGAAGCTCAAGATCTTACAGACAAATGTTAAGGAGATGTTGGAGAAGGGTATTATCCAGAAGTTTCAAAATCTTTGGGTGTGCGAACCTCATCTTGTAATAAAGCCAGATGGAAGCACTCGGTTTTGACATTTATTATCGCCCGTTAAATGATGTGACTATTTCAGATGTTTACCCATTTTCTCATATTATAATCTTCTGGATCAACTAAGGTAGAACCATTGGCTCACCAAGCTAGATCTTGCATCTGAATATTGGCAAGTTCTAATGGTTGACATGGACATTCCCAAAACTACTTTTAAAACACCTTTTTGCTTGTATGAGTTCTTGGTAATGCTTTTGGGTTTGAATAATGCTCCAGTGACTTTCCAACATTTGATGGACGACGTTCTTTGTGATATGTTGGAGATAATTGCCGACTTCATCAACAATGTTTTGATACACTTGGAAGGAACATGGGAGGGGCTTGGCTGTGATGTACACAAGGTTTTGAATAGGTTGCAGGAAGCTAGTTTGGAGTTAAAGTGGTCTAAGTGTGTATTTAGATCCAAGGACACTACTTATCTTGGTTATCACATTTCCTGTGAAGGTTTGTAAGTCAATCTTAACAAACTTGTTACAGTTTTGAAGTTCCCTATACCAAAGTGTGTGAATGATGTGCAACATTTTTTTTTGGCAAGGTACAATATCTTGGTCATTTTCTGGATCATCTTATATCGTATTGCACCATTATGGGCATTGCTGAAGTCATCAATGTAATTTTTTGTCTAGTCTAAGGAATACAAGCAAGAGTTTGCAGATCTTAAAGAGTTGTTGACGACTTCTCTAGTTTTAACGTACCCTAATTACACTCATCCCTTTATCTTACATGTGGATGCTTCTGACATCAGTCTTGAGGGCGTATTGAGCAAGAGAGTACGAGTGTACTTGGTCAACGACATCCCATTGTGTACATCAGCCATACATTGCTACCAACAGAGGTGAATTACTCCACGATAGAAAAGGATTGTTTAGCAATAGTTTGGGGTTTTAAGAGCTTCATGCTTACGTGCATGGTTCTTGAATGTTATAATTCTTTACATTGTGAATGGAAATCATAACATCAAAAAGTGAATACTTTGAATTGTACTCGGCTCTACCTACTGGTGATCCTAAGAACTAGTATGTTAGGGCAAAGCTACATTACACTTTCAATGTGCAAGTTATTGGAAAGCAATCATGCTATAGTCACTTCATTATTGAAGCAAAAGAACTTGGTTGGTTGGACTACTCAGTGGCTTCAGATTTACGATTTCAAAGTTGTTCATCACCCAAAGAGTTCTATGACTGATGTTGATGCTCTTTTTAGAAATCCTCTTCCACCTTCTCTCTCTTTTTTTGTTATGAGGAGCCAGTTGTTTCAGCATCAATAGATTTTTTGGATAAGGATTTGGTACCATCAGTAGTTGTTGTGCTTGACATTCAGTGCCTGCAAGGTGCAGAGTTAAATTTGTCATCTTTGAATGAGGTTTGGGAAGTTTAAAAGGTTGAGCCATGGATTCAAAGGCTTTATGATGGGTTTGAGAATCTTACATCACTTACTGATGATTTACCTTTTAGGCACTTACATTCATAATATCACCTTCAAGACAACCTTCTTTTTTTATAGAAACTAATTTGAATGATTATTTACAATTGGAGGTGCCTTCAGTCTTCGTTCCACACTTCCTCTGTGCTTACCATGACTCTGTTGTTCTCAATAGGCACATGGGACATTGTCATATGATTGAGAAGCTACACAGATCTTTTTATTAGTCAGAGTTGCGAGGAGATGTGATTTGGTATGTGCATAGTTATGTATAGTGCCAAGCTCGCAATACTCCCCTATATACTAAGTCTTTGAAAGAACGGTTTGAATCAATTATAATTTCTTGTCTGTTTGAGTTGATAACATTTGATTTGATGGGACCTTTTTTGTGGTCAACTGTTGGCAATGAGTATATTATTATTGCTTCTAACTACTTAATTTATTGGGTGGAAGTTAGTGCTATTGCTAATGCAACTACCTCTATTATTAGCCACTTTTTCCTTAATCATGTTGTGTTCTAACATTCTTGTTTAGGGGTAGATTCTTTCGGATAATGGTTTTGTGTTTATTACGGTGACATTTTATGTCTGGACATCTTGATTAGGAATACGTCTCACCTTCACACAAACAAATGGTTTAGTGGAATGGCTCCTAAGGACTTTATATATGCATATATTTTCAGTGTAAGGACATATAGTAAGAACATAAGGAAAGGAAACTCGAGATCCTTACATTGGCGAAGATACCGAGTAGTTAAGATTGAATAGCAAGATAAGTAGGTCCTCCACTGCGTCCCATGCTTCCACCTCGTCCATGAAATGACTTTAATGCTGTGCGAGCTTTGTCACGTCGCAGAAAACCTACCTGCATCCTTGCCTGAATCGGAATATCCAAACATCACCTCCTGATGGCCATCGTGGTTTCCAATCAAACGCTGCCGGTACCAGTCAATGCGTAAGAGCTTGCGGATAACAGTGCCTGCGTCTCTTAAATCTTTCACCGTCTCAAACAGGGGTACCACACGAAGCGAGCTTGCTGGACATGGCCTTCCTTGCTCCCCACTACTAGAAGGCGTGCTTCTTTTTGCATCAGCTCTACTGCAAGAACATCACTAGCCTCAGAAGCCATAGAGATGACATAAGTTGCCTCCAAGTTCTGCTGCTGCACGGAAAGTGTCTAAAACCTCCTGTACCTCTATAGAGACCTCAATAGAAGGTGGGAGCAGAGGACGTTTTCCTTTCAGTTCACTGACTAAGAAGTCGAGTTTCTTCTCTTCACTCCATAGACTGTAAGTTCCCATCTCTAGAAACTCAGTCATTGCATTTCAAATCAAGATTCATCAACGTTAAACCAAATGCTGAAACCCTTCTTATCAAGTCTCCTAGTTTGCCATCTGCTAGGACGTCAGATCCGCATGATTCCAGAGATAGATTCATAACAAAGCAAGAGAGGCTCCAAAAATTGATCTGCATTTTCATAGTATTCACCAGGTTCATAATCAGGTTGAATGCCATTGAGTATATCCTCCAAACGTCGTCTGGTGTTAAAAATCTTATCTCTGACATGACCGATAACAATCCTGTAATGTGAATCCAGGTGCCTGGATTCTAAGCCAGGGTTTAGAAGCTTCTCAAGGCTTGATCCAACCTCCGATCCAGTCTTTCTCTTTACAGGTGTAACAGGAGTGGTGGGTAATCCGTTTTCAGCCTCTGCTTTGGCCGCTGTCGATGAAGACTCAACATTTGAATAGTTCATCTAGGACTGGTATGATTGATCATCTCTAAATGGCAGCTTGAGAGACACGATATGTGCTTCCCCATCATCCTCCGTAGAAGCACAATTGTCAAGATGTGTAGGAAGAGCAAAGTTACGGTGGTCGTGTCTCCGATGGGATCTATGGTGGTTGTTGTCGTAACAGTGCTCGTCAAGTCCATGCTATTCAGCGAGCACTTGGCATGCGAAACGCGCAAGCTTTCACTGCAATTGCTCATATGAAAAGCTCGAACTTCAAGCTATCAATTTCACGCACATACAAATCTGCAGCAATCCATTTTGCCAAAAGGCATACCTCTCGAGTCACCTTGGCGGTCACATTTGGATTACCATCTCTATCACCACCCATCCATACAAGATAGAGGCAACGGCTTCCCTGTGTGCTTCTTCAAAGCAGCACTAACTCGTCTCAGATACTGTGGAACTGCTTTCCATAAGGATTGCTCCACTATATGCAATCCTGCTCGGGCTTCATCCGTTTTCCAAATAGCAGTTATCTCTCTCAAGAATTCTCGTGTGTGAGATCTAGCCGATCATTTCTTTCCAAAAGATGCACGTGTTTGTACTGAATTGTACGTCAGACGTACACTTCAGTACAAACACGTGAGAATTGGGCATCTTTTACGTCTATTAATCTGAGTTGGATGAGCCGTCGTCACAATCTCAACCTCCTGTTTACAAACTGAATAGTAAACGAGAATAGACAGTTTGAATCAACTTTTTAAATACATTGTCACATGACTTTGACACAGTCTGTGTACGGTTCCGTCGTACTCGAAGGTGTGTTTCTGCTCTTCCCATACGGTTGAGGCAGTGAATAAATGCTCTCGTCAAAGGAACGGCTCCCCCCAGACTCATACCAGAAAGTTCATCTCTTAACTTCTTGAAGAACGCGAAGACGCTCAACTTTCTCCGTAAACTGGTGCCCAACTTCCCGCTGTAAACAGGCGTTGAGCAGATTTCCCAGAAAATGGCAGTCAACCTCAAAACACTGGAATGAGATCTCCTCAGCAATGTCATCCGTTGTATCAATCATCTTGGGAACGCCAGGCTCCATGCGATTTTCTTCCCTCAAAAATCTGTCTTTTCTTCAGATTTGAGCGATTACGAAGCAATTAGCAAGGTGTTAAGCAGGATTAAGAAGTCGCTGAGTGAAAATCGATCCAAAGAGCGTGAGATTAAGTAGCGCCAGGTTAAACCTGTCTGTTCAGAAGATAGAGGTCGCATAGCTACACATAGTAAAGTCCGTCAACAGAATATTCACTCAGTGATTTCTTAATCCTGCTTAGTGCCTCGTAATTGCTCAAATCTGAAGAAAATTGCATCCGGCTCAGCCCCTTCATTAGGTTGAAATCTTGTGTTTTGGGGCGTTCCCAAGATGATTGATACAACGGATGACATTGCTGAGGAGATCTCATTCCAGTCTTTTGAGGATGACTGCCATTTGCTGGGAAATATGCTCAACGACTGTTTGCAGCGGGAAGTTGGGCACCAGTTTACGGAGAAAGTTGAGGTCTTTGCGTTCTTTGACAGAGTGCTTGTAATATGTGAGCTGCGGGTGTAGACGATGCATCCGAATGGCTGCCAAAGATCTTAACGATTTACAAGGAGTGGAATGTGGTTTGAGATTTGCGACTCTTTTAAGGTGTTGTATTCAACTACACAGTAGTTTTGTTTGTTTTTGGTTACAATTGGTACTGTTGGTGTGAGTTAGGCACTTTCTGGTGCTACTGTGGTTCTTTGGTGGGGTGCGTGTGTTCCGAACGATTAACCATTGGCCTAACCTTGTAGGTTGATCACGTAACCTTATAAGTTGATTACGTTTTGGGTAGTTACGAGAGATTTTATAAGTTTTATTGGGTACTATGTGGTGTGGGTTAGGCATTTCTCAGTGTTTTATTGAGGACGGACTTGTGGGTTTCTTAGGGGTTGGGTGCTGGTTCATGTGGCTTAGGCATTTTCCAGTACTTTCTTAGTGTGCATGATGTGAGTTGGTCTTCCTCCTGTCACCTACTTTGCCCTTAACTTGTGGTTGCCGGATGTTTATACAAAGGGTTTGGATTTCTTGGAGTGTCATCTGGTTTTGTGCTGTATGTTAACTTGCTTGTGGACCGGCATGTGACAGTATTCAGGCGTTAGAAAACCGGTAGAGGTTTGAAGCATGATAAAACCAATATATATATGTGATCTGGAGCTTCAATGTCCAAGACTTTCAAGTATAACAAATATTCTATAGATACTCTAAGGTACCGTAGAGTCAAAGTATAATTAGTAAGAGTTTATTATCCTTTGTACATTTTTGCTGTTACTGTTATGAACTAGGTTATGGGAAATAACACCCCCGTGGCAATGTCTTAACTCTTCGTTGCAAGAGTTGGTCTGTCCAGTTGAAACAACCCTACATCCAACGTTAATAACGTTACCCACTGAACTCTTAACTCTTAAGAATGCAGTTCCTGCTTTTAGAGTATCAAAACACAATTCCAGTTAGTAGCATTCCGAGAAGTCCTAATTAAACCTCACAAATTGTGATTCAGTTGTATATGTGTCTGCAAAGCATATGTACTTTGTGTGTGCGCGGGCGTGCGTGCGGAGAGTACTATGTGATCTGCTGACTCGGTTGTTGTTTATTTCCTCCTAGTTCCGCTTTTAAGCTGCATCTTCGTTGTTATCTTGAACCTTCAACCAGAACAAAGGATCCTTTCGCCACCAGTGTTGGGGATCCTCAGACTTCATCATTTATCCACTGAGCTTTTTAGCTACCTTCTCTTCTAGTGGCTTCATACAGTCAATAGACTCCTAACACTCACCACACGTGACAAACTTTAAAATAACACATTACTGAAACTTCTAATCAAATCACGAATAAGTTGGAGGCTCTTATCCAGGTTCTAGAGCCGGCTCTTGTTTAGGTCCTAGAGCCAGCTCTTGTCCAGGTTCTAGAGCTGGCTCTTGTCCAGGTTCTAGAGCTGGCTCTTGTGAAAGGGAGCCGTGTGATGGTCTTTTGTAATTCCTTTGCTTCATGCCAAGCTGTTGACCACTATTTAAACGAGGTGGATGTCTACTGCGTAAATTACCATGGTGAAGTCCCTGCAGAAGATCCCATTAAGAATCTTGACAAGCTTAAGATTGAAGATGGTGAAGGTCCTGTTCCTGCGTTAGTATGTACTGATTTAGCTGCACGAGGCCTTGAAATGCCTACGTTGATACTCTTGCGTATACGTGTGACTGTGTGTGCCTTTAATAAACTTTAAATTTTTTATAGATATTTTAGACACATGTAATATGTAGTTTTATAAATTTATTGAGCTATATTAAAATATAATTTCTATATGTAAATTATATGTATTATTTAAAAACAAATAATTTAAAGATTTTCAATTTTTTTTTATATAAAACGAAAACAATTATAACGAATTCTTAAAAGAATAAAAGAATATTTAATTAAGAGCCAAATAGTTAAGTTTAATTAGTTAGGGTATGAAGATTAATGCAATGACGGTGTGGAACGCAGGGCCAGTGTGTGCGTCTTCTCTGTCAACTAAGCTCCACATCTCACCTCGTACCGCTCGAGTCTGTTATTCACAGCAGGGATTAGTGGCTCCTAAATCACAGCTAATTTTCGCTAAATGCGGTCTTAATTACATGGTCTCCTGGAATTCATGGACACATTCACCTCAATTCAACCATACATTGTTCACAAAAGGTAGTAATATGTGTTTTCTCACTCAATTCTACATTTGTGTGTGTACGGATGTATGTGTGTGTGTGTGTGTGTATAGGATAACATATAAATAACATTCATACTTCTATTATACGTGTTATAATATATAACCATACGATCTACACTATATATACCAGAAAACTTCATAATCTTCTTCATACTATTGATGTACATCGTATGGTTATATATTATAACACGTTGTAATACATAATACAAGTTGATAAATATTGATATGCGTTTTATTTCTATGTTATCCTCCTCTCTCTCTCTCTCTCTCTATATATATATATATATATATATAGAGAGAGAGAGAGAGAGAGAGAGAGAGAGAGAGAGAGAGAGAGAGCACACACACACACATGATATATCCGTACACACACTATATTATATTATATTATGAGATAAATAATCCTAATTCGAAGTTAAACTTATATTATGCAACAATAGATTAGAAAACTTCTTAATCTTCTTCATACTATTTCGTATAAGATTTAACTTTTCAAATTAGGATTATTTATCTCATAATATTTAATATATAATATATATATTTATCTCTAAGTGTGTGTGTGTGTACGGAGATATTATATGTATGTGTATATGGATAGAGAGAGAGGATAACATAGAAATAAAACTCATATCAATATTTATCAACTTTATTACAACATACGATGTACAGTATATATACCTCTTATACATAATAGTATGAAGAAGTTTTTTAATTTATTGTTATATAATTCAAGTTTAAGTTTTCAAATTAGGATTATTTATCTCATAATATATATATATAAGCAGATAACATTAATATCCATAGCTTTTGCAACTAGTATGTATGAGTGACTGTATGGGCTATATATGTCTACATTGATAATTATTTTCTTATATTTAGTTTTTAAATTGATTTATTTATTTTCTTTAGTTAGAAAACGATACAGACGTGGATACAGGGGTGTTGTAAGATCATCTCTATTTGGTGTTGGTGCTCCTGAAGTGCTTGTAATAGCTGTTGTTGCACTCCTTGTATTTGGACCCAAAGGCCTGGCCGAGGTACACATATATACGTGTGTGTGTACATATATGTATGTATATAAATTTATATATAATTCTTTTAGATTGCTCGATCACTAGGCCAGTCGTTGCGGGCATTCCAGCCTACTATCCGGGAGCTTCAGGTATGTAAACACACACACACACACACACACACACACACACAAACTGTTATTATATTTAGGAAGTATCGAGGGATTTCAAACAAACATTGGAGAAGGAGATTGGACTGGATGATCTGAACACAAAAAATTCATCTTCCCAAATCCACAAGGTACCATACAATATGCTGTATAATTACGTATAATAAGATGTTGTTGAGTATTTAATTAAATTTATGTATATAGTTGATAATATATGTATAAGTGCTAGTTGCTATTTGTATATAGCTATATATATATTTATATTATATTTACATACGTTGCTATTTTATATAGTTACTAGATCGCCAGTGGATGAGCTTACTGCACAGCTGAGTCTTATGCAACAGGAGAAGGAAACAAAGGCAGCACAAAACACGGAAGCTGTTACAAAGGCTCCAGAGTCCGAGGATATTCTAGAATCTAAAACTGAGGAGATTCCCGAATCTCCTGAGACGATGAGCGAATATTCAGGGGATAATGCTGTGTTGAGTACTCAAGAGACGACTGTGAACAACGTTGCGAAAGACTAGAAAAATAGGTACGTTTGACTAGTCCGCTCTGTCACTAGGTTTGACTAGTCCTGACTTTTTTCTTAATATTTTAAGCCCATATTTGGTTAATGAACATGCGTGTTTGCGTGTGCGTGTGTACATATGTAATACATACATCATATGTGTGTGTGTGTGCACATGGGAATATTCTGATAGATACAAAACGTGCATTTGTTTGCAAAAACAACACTATATAGAAATGAAGGGAGAGAGAGAAACTAGGAGGTCATGGCGTCCTCCTGGTGGGTGACCAGGACACAGTCACTGGTCGGCTTTGCGACGCACGTCAGGACGTATCCAGCCTCGATCTGGTCGTCGTCGAGAAGGAGCCGTCGGATTGGTCGACGGTGCCGCTCTCCA